>RJWM01000099.1:78349-302997 GCA_004363535.1 Dasyprocta punctata | reverse complement strand
AGTTCTGGGAAAGGTGGGCAGAGAGTTGGAGTTCTAGTTCATGGGCACTGGGAAGATTTTTGAGCTGTTTAGAAGGTCTGCTTGACACAGTGTGGAGGTTGGGATATAGGTCAGCCAGGCTGGAACTCTCTGGGTCCCATGGAAAGGGTCTAAGGTGGAAATGGAACCATAGCTAAGGTTAAGGAAGCATGAATGAATTTAGTCATCTGAAGGAGATAAACAGACTGGGCTGGAGGTTGGCAGATGGGCAATAGGGTGTGAGTAGAAATAGAGTCCTGGATGCAGAAACCATGATGAGGGACAGATTGGGACAGGAGTCAGGGGAAGAATGGGTTGAGGCAGAGGATCTCCTAAAACATGCAGCTGGAGAGGGCAAGGTGTGGAGAGTTGGGCCAGACGTCACAGCCCAGGAGAGGCTGTGCATAGCATGGAAAGACAAGCTGGTTCTGGGAGAAAGGACTGGCGGAAGGGAGAAGAGAAAGAGTCAAGGCCAGGAAACCCGTGTTTCCTCTATATCAGCAGCTAGTGGCAGCTTTGATGGAAGTCTGGAGCTCAGAATAAAGACAGGGGGAAGAAACAAGAACGGCTGCCCTCATCCTCTTTCCTTGGTCTTCCTAGAAGATTGAGCATGGGGGAAGGGATCTGTGCTCATTCTAGGACTGCCGTAGCAAAGTACTACAAAGTGAATGGTTTAAATCACACAAGGCCTATCATAGCCCCCATTCTGGAGGCCAGAAGTCTATAACAGAAGCATCAGTGGGCCACATTCCCCTTGGGACTTAGCTTGCAACTGCATCGCATCAGTACCTCCTGACACTCAGGATCCCTTCTGTGTGTCTGCATACAAATTTCCCCACTCTTAGATTTGGGCCACCCCAATCACCCAATTTTAACTTTAATGCATCTCAAAGACCTGGTTTTCAAATAAAAATCACATTCATAGGTACGGGGTTTAGGACTTTAACATGTCTCTTAGGGGACACGGAGGACACAGGGACAGATTAAAACAGCTAAGAGTGAGCACACAAGTGAGGTGAGTGGAGGCTTTACAAGAGTTTCCCAATGAGGCTTTAGGGCAGAAACAACTCCATCCATCCCAATTCGTGCCTCCAATTCTTCCTCAAATCCATAGAGCGTATTTCCCTTCCCATCCCTCCAGTGCTTTTCTACGGACTGCTGGGGATCTGCCCTAAATATAACCTCAGGATTTAGAGAAATAGCAGGTAAGATGAGGAAAGAGTTTCCTTCAGATGTGGGAACCCTTCCTGAGCCCCAGTGACAGGCCAGCTGCTTGGGTAGGGAGGCACGTGCACCTGAAGCGGGAAGATCTACTTTTGCTCCAGCCACAAACCTATGACTAAAGAGGGGAAAGAATGAAATTAGGAGCATGACACTAATTTTGTCATAAGGCAAAGAAACATGGGTTTGTCAGAGCCACATTTATCCTTTAGAATATTTCTATTGTTGAGTCATTAGTTTTAATTTTTTGAGGTTTATTATATTAAACAATGAGCACTTAACAGGAAAAATATCAAAATAATGGTTTTTTAATATATATTTTTATAAAAAAGCATCAAAATTTTCAGCAGCAACTGTTTTTTGGTGTACAAAGTCTGAAAAATAACACAAATAAATTCTTATATGGCCTTCAATGAAAACATCGATAACACTCTACAAAATAAAAATAATCTTTATTTCAATCATCGCACCTAAGGCAGTCTGCACACATGACAACAGTACATTCCATATACATGCATCACTTACACTGACAGGACATGTGTTTTGCCTCCCTGGCCTTTTTGTAGGAGATATTTGACATCTCACTGGTCTTGCTGTTTTGTCAGGAGGTTATTATTTTATACAGTGTATAATTAACAAGAACATAAACCATCAATAAAGTATTAAATTCTTAATATGCATTGTGCGTTTAGAGTAGCCATCAACATTTTCACATCAGCTGTATCCTTGCTTACAAAACCTAAAAGATAACATCAAAAATAAATTCCTATATGAACGACAATGAAAATACCATTAGAACACTACCACAAAAATAACTTTTGCTCCAACTGTCACACCCAAGGCAGTCTTCACATGTGAAAGCTGCATATTCCAAGTACACGTCTCACTTACACTGATAGCACATGTGCTTAGCTTTCCTTTCCTGGGTGGCAGTCTTGTCGCCTCTCTGTTTTGTCAGGAGCTTCCTACTATGTCGTGCAACATGCACTTAGCAGAGAAATAAGATATCAATAAAATAAAATATCAAATTTATAATGAGTGCTTAGAATAGTCATCAAAATTTCATATCAGTTGATTACTTGTTTACAAAACCTAAAAGAACATCAAAAAGAAAAACCTATATGAACTACAGTGTAAACACAAAAAAAAGTCTACCACAAAAATAGCAGCTTTGCTTAAACTGTCACACTCAAGGCAGCCTTCATACTTGACAACTGCATGTTCCATACACAAGTATTGCTTACACAGTGCCTACGTTTTGTTTCCCTGTGCTTTCTTGTAGAGCACATTTGGTATCTTTTTTGTTTTCCTCTTTTGAGTAGGTCTTTGTGATGCTGTACCTGCCTGTTCAACTGTCAGCTCACCAGTATGTGCCACAATTTTTTTGTGTAGTTCCTCAAGTAGAAACATTTTGTTTTTCCTCTGCTATAAATGATCTATTATGAGCTCCAGTCCCAATCCTGTAAAATTCTCTGCGATATTTTGCACTTGTTATTTTCTTTGTAAACTATCAAACTATTTATACCTAAACACATGTTTAGGATTGAGTAAAACGCAGCCATTGGCCAATGCTTTGTGTTTCAAGTGACATCATAGTTGCTGCATAACTCATCAACAATATCTACTTCACCTTTGGTTGTAGAAAGTTTCCATCTCAGGCTTCCATTTTGCAAGTTTTCCCTATCAATATTTCCATCATGGTGCAATGTTGACATCAGCAGTACCAGTCTGTTTTTCTTTGTAATTTATGAGGCCATTGTTATATCTTTCTGAAATCCAAAGATTGTATTCCACAATTATTTTGTTTTATTTTTATTCTTTTATTTTTCATACCAGGGATCGAAATCATGACCTCGTACTTGCCAGGCAGGTGCTTATGACACTAAGCTAAATTCCTGGCCCCAATACTCTGTTTTTAAATTGCAGCATTTCATTTGGAATTTCTGCTTTGTTCCTGCATAAAGTTCCTGCACTGGTCAACTTGTGCTCTGTTAGCAAATGTAACATCAATTGAAAACTGATAAACCAATTGTTGAATGTCACATTCTGATTAGTTCGGGAGGTGGGAACAGCAAGTCTGTTCACAGCATCATTTCATGCCAGCAGTGGGAAACCTGACCAGTACACCTGAGTGGAGCCTGCTGGACAGCACACCACCCCATCCTCTGACTATGTTGAGAGCAATTAGAGTGGGCAAATCATCTCTTTCCATATAGCTTTCCAGTACAGCCTTGTCCCAAGCCCATCAGGGCACTCCTGAAACCTAGGTCCTGGGTAGCTGCCTCACAAGGTAAGATGTGAAGATGACCAGCAAGAGAGCTCTATCCCAGATTTCTCCCCCACTGACTGTTACAGCTCTGATTTCCTCCTCAAGGTAACAGTCTTAACTGGGTTGGATCAGTAAGCCTGGCTGGGATACCCAGCAAAGCTTTACAAGTTCCAAATTTCCCATCTTAAATGAGAACAACATTTCCCTCTTGCCCATCTCCCAAGGTGGCAATGACAACCAGCTTGCTAAAGGAGATGCAAGATCATGGCCCAGGATTGCATCTTGGCTCTGCCACTAACTGGCTAGGTGATTTGGGCCCTCTGTTTCCTTAGCTATGAGGAAAAAACGGGTTGCTGTGACAAAGAAGAAAAGTAATATTTGTAATGTTCTGGCACTAGTTTGTGGCCCTAAGTACTTAGGTACTTCTCTAATGTAAACTGTAATTTGAAAAAATTACTGATTCTTTTGTGAGTGGGGATACATCATCCTCTGGACCCAAACACATATGTTCCTGGAAGAGAAACAGGCTGAACCTGTTGTAAGCTAGGTCTCACAGATACTTCCAAAATGATAGGCAGCTGAGAGCAAGTTTCTGATGGTCTGTGACTAGCTGCTACGAATAAGGTATAACACAGAAGATAGGTGAGAAATGATGTATCCAGCGCTCTGCCCCCCAACAAAAATTCCAATTTAAAGGCCAATTAAAAGAAAATAGAGCTCTTTAATAGTGCAGGCCTGGCTACGCAGCCTCCCCATATGCATAGGGAAGACTGTGCGTCGACCTGAGGAAACAAACCGCTTTTAAGCAGTAAAACCGCAAACACCTGGGGTGGGGGACGGTTTTCTTGGGGGGCTTACACCTGGCTAGGTTTCGGGGGAGTGGCGCAATACAGAACAGAAACACGGCGCTTGGGAAAGTACAACTCGTGTTAATCGGGGCATCGCATCCTTACAAGAGCAGGACAAGGAGGGTACTCTTGGGCACATGGCACTTGGGAAAGTACAACTTGTGTGTATCAGGACATTACATCTTTTCAGGAGCAGGACAAGGGGGTACTCTCAGGCAACAAGGGGGTTCACGCTTTACAACAAGAAATGGATCCAAAGTTGAGCTACCACCCTGAGTCCAATTAAGCATCTGATATTTTCCTCCTGGAGCAGCCTTACATGCTCTGTAAGACTAATCAAATATCACCTGATCGATGGTGTCTTCCCTAGCAGAGATGGTTACTCCTTTGAGTCCCACCCATTATTAGCCTGCAACCATTCTATTGTTTTTCTCACATTTACTGCAATTACTGGTTGACTCCTTACCAAACTGTGACATCTTAGGGAGCAGAGGCAGCTTCATTTCTGGATCACCAGCCCTGACATGATCTTTGGTCCTGCAGAAGCACTCAAAGTTTATTGAATGAATCCTCAGGCTCACATCTCCAACCAGAAAGACCTGTTAACAGAAATATGGAACCTGTGAAAGGATCTTCCTTTTTATCAAAATAAAAGCTTTTTCATCAACTGAACCTTAACAGATTACAGGTTTATATACTTGTTACTTCACTTCCTCCCCACAATGGTAGAAAAGTCATTGTGAAAAGGCATTTTCAGACAATGGAGAAGAACATCTAAGAGAAGCCGAGGGATTTGCTCAATGTCACCCTGTGAATGAGTAGTAGAGCTGAGATAGGCACCCAGATCAACTGATTTTAGTCCAGGACAAATTGACTGAAGTCTTGTTGCGTCAGGAAAGTTCAGGCCCACTGGGGAAGGAAATGGGGAATATCATTTTCCAGTTTTTTTTTTAAGAGAAAGAAAAAAGACACATATAAGAAAGACAAAAAGCAAAAGAGACAAACAAACGACTAGAGTAAATGCACAACAGTAACATTACAGGTTTACAAAACAGGATGATGGAAACTTGACAGTGGTTGCAATATTGCGTATCGTTATCTTCAAAATGGTTGTTTACGTTAACAGATATAGACATGTAAAATTGATCTAACCAAATGAGTATCAATTGTTCTCTCTAAATAACTAATACATTCAGCAGTATATTCGCTTTAGTTATCTTACATATATATGTACAGATTTTTATCTTTTCTTTTTCCCTGCCCTCCTTCCCCCTTTTCCCTTGAGTTGTTGTTTTTTTTAACCCAACAATTATATAACTTTTTAAAGAAAGCTTGTTAAAAAGCAGCCCACCTGGTAAAACATACAAAACACACAAAAGGAGAATGCTATAGGATAGTTATAAATATATTATTTTATAAGTTGATTACTTTAATCATGATTAAATTGATTGATAAGAACAATAGGGATGTGTTAAATCACATAAAAAATTATGAAGTCCAGATGACACATCACCACCACAGCCTGCTGAGACTATGCATAGTATATTTGCAACCCTGTATGGAATCATAATCGTTGTTTAATATATTAGGTTAGTATATTAGGGAAAGTGGATAAGTACTTTCTACTGACTATCAAATATTTGGTGCCATATCATAGCAAATATTACTTTTCTCCACTGGTCATACAATGACTGTTAAACCTTTTTTTTAAAACTTAAATTATCTTGTCCTCTATCCAATGAGGCATTATAGAGAAGTTTCTATTCTTAATGGTACATAGCACCCCACAGGAAGGTTGTATAATTTGTTTAGCTAGTTCTGAACTGAGAGACATTTGCATTACTTCCAAGGATTGGCTTTGCATTACTTCCAAGGATTGGCTTTGCCATGGGCTGCATAATTGTGCGAGCCTACCTGCAGGGTAAAAATCCCTGAAAGAGTCACTCATTTGATGAACAGATGCATGACACTCTCATAAGCATGTCCAGTCACCCTTCAATGAAATCTTCAATTCACACTGTTGTCTATCATATGTGAATATACCAACACCTCCCCACACTTGCCAATGATCAGTAATTTTTATTCAATGTGAATATTTAACAAAATTGGTATAATATTGCTTTAATTTTTATTTCTTTTATTCTGAAAGAGATAGAATGTTATGGCTTGTATCTAGATGTCTCTCCAAGCCCTCATGGGCTTATATGTGGTATTTTGGGGGGTTACTGGAATCATGGGTGTGTGATGGGTGGATTAGTACACTGATTGATTTAGCACAGTTCTGGTTGTGGATGGTGGATTTACTAAAGAGGGAAGACCCACCCTGGATATGGGTGGCACCAACCAACAGGCTTGTAGCCTGGATAAAACAAAAAGGGAAAGGGAAAGGGAAAAGATAAGGAAATGTTGCTGCTTTGTGCCTGCCATGTTATGAACTGCTTCCTGCCTGACAGGTCCTTTGGCCATGCTACCCTCCCTTTGAACTAGCTGCCTGTGGACTAAAACTTTTCCAAATTGTGAACTAGAATAACCTTTTCTCTTTTAATTCATGGGTGTTGGGGTTTTTCCCCAGCCACAAGAAAATAACTAAGATTTTGGTTGGGTCATTTCTGTAGCTACTTAACCATATGGTTCAGAAGCCTTTGGAACTGGTTTGCAGAAATAGTTTGGAAAGGTTTAGAGATGCTGGCTGGAAAAGCAACCCTAGAATGTTGTCAGCCAAGCTTGGTGGGAACTTTGTGGTCCGAGCTGAGAAGCCCAGAATGTTGACTGTAATGCAGCTGGAAAAGACCAGGACCAAGAGGATACAGTTGGGAAAGAGGACTACATTGACAGTTGGACTCCAGACTATGTGTGTTATACTCTGGCAGAAATTTTACTTGCATCTTGTTCATATTCAGAAATATTTCAGGAGACTGAGATTAAGGGCAATAGACTAATTAATCTGGTGGAAGAAATTTAAAGGCTGTCTAATGTTGAGGTGGTGGCACAGCTACTGTTGGAGGCTTTTAGTCAGTTCTACCTTGAGATTTAACAGTGAGTTGTTCAGAGGAGTGATTTTATAAGTTTTGAGTTTGGCCAAAAAGGAAGTTCCAATAAAGTTGTGGCCTAGAAAGATGGAGCAGAAAAGAACTTCATTGCTGAAGAGATTAGCATTAAAAAGCCAAATACTTCGGAACAGGACAATAGAAAAGATAGCCTGAAGGCACCACAAAAACCAGCAGGATTTCATCTTTTGAAACCTCAAAATTGCAATGGTGAAAGACTTTACTTTGGGAAGAGAGCCCCAGGGTGCTATGTTACAAAATGGCAGCAGTTCATGGAATTTGTTCCTCAGGATTGGACCAGCCAGGCACTTGAACCCTACAGCCAAGAGAGAAGGAATTTTGACTACTGCTCTATCTGGTGGCAGACCTTGGAATCATCCATGTGGTACCACTTTAAGGTGCATGCAGAATGCAAGAGTTGTGGGATCAGGAAGACTCCTACTCTTCAAAAGCATGCCCAGGAGGCCAGGGAGTGTGCCTCTGAGAGGGCAGTGAGTATGAAGCTGAAAATGCAGTGTAGATCCCAGAAGGTTGGAGAAGCTAGGAATGCGGCTCATCTGAGGAAAGCTGCCAGAAGTGCACAAAGCTAGCCCAAGAAAAAGTCCTTGAGGGCTATTGCAACCACATGCAATGCCGGAGTGGTCTGCCCAAGCCCTTTAGAGTTCACAGATTGCCACAGATTGCCCTGGGTGATGGATATGGAACTATGGGATTTAATGTGTGCGTTACTGGATTTTGGTCATTGTGATTCCTTTTTATTCCCATATTTCTACCTTTTGGAATGGGAATGCTTATCTTGTTCCATTGCATGTTGGAAGTGCTTAACTTTCTTTTCATTTTCACAGAGGCTGGCAACTAAGGGTTTGCCTCTAATCTCAGAGGAAAATTTAGACTTGAATTTTTCAGCAATGCCAAAACTACTAGGACTTTGGTAACTCTTAGAGGTGAACTATATTCATTTTGTATAAAAGGATGTACATGCCACATAGCTGTGGTCTTGGGAAATCCTTCCTATATCATGCTGGGATTTTCTTCTCCTCTTTCTCGTACTGAATCCCTTGTTTCCTGGATCCTCTGTTTTCCAAAGGTTTCTGAGAAAGGGTGTATAGTAGATGATTTTTAAAAAACTTTCATATCTACGTGTTTTTATTCTACACTGAAAATTGATTAATAGCTTGCCTTGGGAATAAAATTATAGTATCATTTTTTCCTCCTAATTTTAAATACATTGTCTCTTTATATTTGTTATGCCTTTGTTCATTATGAAATATTGATTCTAAATGTTTGTATATGATAACCTTTATCTTCCTTCCCAGAATCTTGTGAAATTGTTTCTTTTACTTTCAGAGTTGTAAAATTTTATTATCATGTGCCTTTGGGTGAGGGTCTATTTTAATCCTTCATGCTAGAAACTTGAAGAGAGCCCTTTGAGATGAAATCTCATGAGTTTCTCATATAGAAAGTTTTCTTCTATTATTTCTTTCATTATTTTATACCTTCACTATGATCTCTGTCTCTTAATAGTCATCCTTTTTGTAGTCTCTTCAGTGTTAGAAGGAATGATCTGTAGGATATTGTGGAAGTGACAGTGGGTGACTTAAAAACTAGTTATAAAATATATTTCAGACATTTTTCTTATTTTATTGAATCATTTGCTCTGAGAAAAGCCAGGTATGTCAAGAAGATACTAATGCTATCATCTGGAGAGGCTTACGTGATGAGCCAAGATCTTCCACCAACAAAAAAATACAGCATTTCTAGTCATGTGAGTGAAGTACTTGGAAATGCATTCTCTAGCTATAGTAATGTCCAAAGAAACTTGCTGTCCTGGCAAACATCCAACTGAACCTCATGAGAAACCCTGAACCACAGCTATGTAGCTAACTCCCTCTGGAGCTCATGGCAACAAAAAATAAAAGAGGTAGAAATGTTTATTATTATTTTAAGCCATTAAAATTTGTTAATAATTTAAGTGGCAATATATAATTAACCATTTCGGAGTTTATGGCTTTCAGAAGTATGGTTACTAAAACAAGTTGTAATGAATCAATTAAGACAGATACAAAATCAGTTTTGGTAATTACTTGTTGCTGGAGAGTACAGTCTCTTCACAATAACTAAGATGTACAAAATACATACACACAGTAACAAATAATAATTGATAAATAATCATTACCCTCTTTTTCTGTAAGCTCCACTTACTGGGTATTAAATTTCCTGACCTAATTATCTCATTTTCTAATCTTTTTACTCCTATTTATCATGTCAGTGTCTCTTATGCTGTTTTCCTTATGTTTACCTTTCAGTCTTTCTTTTCAAGTCATGATGGACCAACCTGCCTACCCTGCAAAAATTTTTGGAAAAAAAATAACTTTTTTAAGGCACTGAATATCAGAGCACAATGATGGAAATTTTAAAAAGAGAAAACATGCAAAGTGAACCCCACATTTATCCCTGCCTTCCTCCTGGGGCCATTTTTCAACTATATGGCAAAGAAGTAGAACCCTAGCAGAAAGAGGAAGTTATCCCTGCCTTCCTCCTGGGGCCATTTTTCAACTATATGAGTGAAGACCATTCTTGGCATTCAGTAGTGACCACAGTGAATTCATAATCCAGAAGTAAGACTTATGCTCTAAAAAGGACAAACTAAAATAGATCTGTCCCAGTGAAGGTGAAAAGAAGGGCTCAAAAGGATCAAGGTGCCTTTCAAATTATATCTGCCTTTCAAAATAAAACTCAACACCCTTTTGTTCAGAGGTTGACACATAGTTTTGTAAAGAATCAGTAGTAAATATTTTTGGCTTTGTTGATTTCTATGACAACTATTCAACTCTGCTACTGAAACATAAAATCATCCATGACTTCATTTTAAAAGTATCTTTGGGATCTAGTTGAATCCTGCTTTAGAGAAAGATAACATAATCCAGACTTTCTAAAATATGTAAACCACAAGGTCCAATTCACATTGAAAACTTAGTAATCATACAAGAAACCAGGAAAAAAGGAACCATTGATCAAAAGATTAAAAATCAATATAAATAGACACAGAGAAGATACAAGATGTGATAGAAAAATATGACGCACTTAAATTTAAAAATCTATTGCAGTAAAAGATAGACTGTCAGTAATCCTTCTCAGAATACTTCCTCTTGCTTCAAATATGTTTATCCTATCGTTCCTGTTGCTTTCTGAAGCAGTTCTGGAAGTTCTTTTTTGTAAGTGTCTTTAGTTGCACTGTTGTGGCTGCTTTAACATCCTGAATTGATTCAAAATCTTTACCTTTTATTGTCATTTTGACTTTGAGGAAGAGCCAGAAGTCACACAGTGACAAGTTCAGTGAATAAGATGGACAAACATGCATCGTAATGTTTTTAGGAGACTGCCTGTCTGTTGGATTGCACTCAGTTGCAGCATTCATCTCATTTTGTATCACACCTCATAACGACACTCACAAAAGAGGACTTTCAGAACTGCTTCAGAAAGTAGCAAAAACAGTGGGATAAGTGTGTTTGAAGCAAGGGGAGTATTTTGAGGAGGAGTAGTGGTAGTGTGTCTTTTACTATAATAATTTTTAAAAATTTTAAAAAATCTTCACATTTGTAAGTCACCCATTATACAGTCATCAGAGTTAAGAGAGAAGATTTCTAAATAACTATGATTCATATATTAAAAAACAGAAAGACAGTGGATAAAAGGATGAATAATTGTTTGTTTCAACAGAGAATTAGAATGTTAGAAAAAGATCAGTAGACTTTTAATAACTGTGTAATACATATCTGCAATTCAGAACTCACTGGGTTGGATTGTCAAAGGAAGATCCATCACTATATTGCAAAGAAATGAACATATGGTACTGTTCTTTTTATGTATTTATTAAACAGAAAAGAACACAGAAAAATCAAAAAGCAAACAAAATTGACAATAGCAAAATGACAGCAACAACAATAAAAACAATAGTGACATAGGATTTCGAAACAGGATAATAGGCATTTAACAATGTTGATGGTGCCATTCTTACAAGTCATAGGAACTCTGAGTAAAGCATAAATCTATTTTTACATAGGGTTTGGGAAACAGCGAGGTTCAGAATTTACAGCTTAAGAAGCAGAGGCACTTAGAAAATGGTTGACCCTTACCTAAGGAAGCAGAGACCGTTAGTGAGGCTGTTGTTGACTGGCTGATATCCGAAAGCCTGATTGATAAAATAAATTGTTATCCACTAGTACAAGTACAAAACCAGTTTAGTTGATTACTTGTTGCTGGAGAGTATGATCGGTTCACAAGAAAATAGTAACCTTTTTATTCTCAAACTGAACATCAGACCAGACCTAGAGAAGACTGATTTAGGGAACTCAAACATAGATTCAGAAAAAAAATCCTAAAATAAAAGAGAATGGGGAAAAATAAGAAAATAGCACAAAAAGATATAAGACATAGTAAGAAGTATACAACATACATATAATTAGGGTCCCAGAAAGAGAAAGAATTTAGAATTGTTAAAAAAAAAAAAAAAAAAAAAAAAGAAAAAACAAAAGGAAGAAAAGCAGCATTCAAAGAAATAACTGTCAGGAATTTTTCAGTCACTCTACCTCATTTTTCTATGATTTTTTTTAATTTCTAAAAGCTCCTAATCTCTTTTTTATTGTCCTGTAAATATCTTTCACCTCATCTAAAAATAACAATTTTTTTGTGGTGCTGGGGATCAAACTCAAGTCTCACATATGCTACACAAGCACTCATCATTGAGCTATATCCCCAGCCCTGAAATAAGATTACAGTTTTGTTCTGAGATTTCAAAATCTTTTTTTATCTTAGAATATTATGGATAGTACCTTTTTTAAAAAAATGTCTCCTCCTTCCTTTTGTTACTGTTTTTTCTGTAACACTTTAAGACGAGTATATCAGGGCACCTCTCTCTTGAGGGCTCATAGTCTATTCTCTTTGAGTATATACTTTAAAAATTCTGTCTAACGACCCTCTATGCCTCTCAAGAAAGTACTTTAGGATGTCAAGTAACAAAATAAATGACTTATATTAACAGAAAATATAGGCAAAAATATATATTACAAGTAGTTATAAAAAAGAAATAAAAATCCACATTCTAAAGGATATTGTGATACTCTAAAACTTTGAAAATAAAAACTTTCTCTATAATTCATTAGTTGATGATACATGACTCAAAAGAACTTAGCTGATAGAAAAGCCTAAAGTGGACTGCTATGCAATTATTTATAGTCTTTATATGTCTTCCTTAGTGTGAAATTTTATATTTTTAAGCCATAATCTTACTATGTTGATCAAGATTTAATACTCCAAAATGTGCTGTAGTTTTTCTACAATAGATAATATATGATACAAGCATTGTATTTTCTATAATGTGAAAGATTCCAAAATATATTTAAATCCAGATGTTTCAAATAAGCTCTTATAAACTCATATTAGAAATACTAAAAATAATTTTAAATGGAAAATCAAGTAAAAAACTTAGTATAGAGGGCAAATTCATGGAACACAGTTAAACACAATATTAGTGAACAGAAAGAGAGCACTTGGAAATTCATCTTGCAACACAAAAAGGCAAGGAGGTAAAAAATATTCAAGAGCAATTAGGAGATATAAGATTAATTGAGGCTGTCCAACAGTCAAAAAGGAATTTAAGAAAAGTGCAAAAAAGGGAAATAATATTTCAGAGGTAATAGCTGAAAGTTATTTCATGTCTAAACTATATACAAAACAGATTCAAATAAAAAGAAGTGTCTGCCAACAGCATACTAAAATTGTAGAATATGAAGAATAAAGAATCTTAAGATACCAGATGGAAAAGACTATTACTCAATGAGTAATTATTAAACTGACAAGGTTTGATAAGCAAAAATGAAATCAAGAAACAATGAGAAAAAATCAAAACAATTAAAATCAATATGAATATGTATATAACCCAAATTGCAATACAATGAAAATTGAACTCTACTGTATTACAAGTATATCACATGAGCACACTGAGGGGAATGAAAAAAAGAATTAACTTAAGCAACTTTGGAAAATAATTTTGATTGGATACTATAAGGTTAAAGAAAAAGAATTGTATGCAAATCTTAATGTTTCTATGTGACTCCATTCATTTCTCATGGACTCTAGACTAGCAATTCTGAAAATACCTTTGTCTCTACCTGGGTTGAATACATGTATATTTGTTGTGGTGGTAGGCAAAATAATGACTCCATAAATGCTTCAAAATCTTAATCCTCTGAGTATGACAATGTATTGTTATAATAGGAAAAGGAAATTAAAGTTGCAAGTGAAATTAAGATTGCTAATCAGCTGGCCTCAGTATAAGGTGATTATCAAATATTTTCCAGGTAGATTCAAGGTCATCATGAGAGTACACAAAAGAGAAGAGATACAAGAGAAGATTGGAATGATGAGCTTATTCAATGGGATAACTCAGTCCGCCATTGCTGGTCTTGTGGGAAGGGGTCATCAGCCAAGGAATGCAGGAAGCCTCTGGAAGAGCAAGGACACAAACGCTCCTTTAGAGCTCGGGAACGGCACATAGCCAGCAGCACTGTGATTTCATCCCATTGAAATCCTCTTTATATGGTTTGGACCCGTGGAACAGTAACATTTGTGTTCTTTTAAAAGGCAGAGTTTACATCGATTTGTTACAGCAGCAGCAGACTACTTAATACAATTGTAGATAAGGATAGCCAGGTTTTTTTTTTTTTTTTTTTTTTTCACTGTCAGACAAAGAAAATACGAACAAGAAAGTGTGGAAAGGCCTGAATAAGCCTTAAAATACTGAATTACAATCGTGGGCATCAATGTGAATTCTTAGTTGTGGATAGATAATTAGATGAAAATTTTAGACAGAATAGATTTGTTTAAAAAATACAGAAATATGGTAGCATAAGACAACAGTTTCTCCTTTCTCCTCTCAAATGTCATACAGGAACAACAAGGTACATAAAAAAAATACTACACACTCTATTCTTGGCAAAGGTAAGAAAAATAGGTATGAAACATACAAGGAATGGCAAATGCAGGGAAGATTGGTGTGGACAGTGCAAGGGCAGACGTAGAGCAACTGCAGGGGACAGTGGGGCTTTTAGGTTAGGAGAGGGCTGTGCTGTGAAATAAGAAAGCTTCATTCTTCATATAGAGAAAGATCTAGGAGATTTGAAGAAAATAGTGAAGGCATAAGCAGGAACACTGGTGGAGAAGGATAACACAGACTGCGGACAGTATCTAGGCAGTTCATGGGCAGCAGGGCTCAGAGAACTCTGTCAAAAACATGAGTCCCACCTTAGGGTTATAAACATGGATCCTTTAAAGTCATATTTTAAGAACTGAAAAAGGGTAGATAAGAGAAAATTCAGGGGGCAGGGGGATGGGTAGACAGTGTGAGGCCTAGGAGAAGCACAACAAAATGTGCAGGAAATAGTAAAGTAGCCTCAGGGTAGATTGCAGAAAATAACAGAAAAAACAATTCCATGAAACTCCCTCCTGTAAATAGCGCAGTCAGGAATGTCCACCTCAGTGGGAACAGGCAGCAACTTTTACTAGATGGAGAACATTCCTCAGAAAAATATGTCAAGGGAGAGATGAAATTGTTGTCAAAACATGTCACTGTGCTTGAAAAATTAAAATCCAACAAACAATAGTTTTTGTACAGAGATCACAAAGAAGACAAATAAGAATTCAGAAATGATGAAAATTCAAAAGATGATGATAAAATAATAGAGAAATACTACTTGAAATAAAAGACAACTTATAAAAGTGAAAAAAATCAGGTAGGCTCAGTTTTATTTTGTTTTTTCACAACTCTGGATGAATTAAATCTTCCAACTATGAACATAATAAATTTGCTCATTTTTAAAAGTTTTCATTAATGTCTCTTACTGTTTTATAGTTTTCTTGGGGTTGTGTGCCATTTCCCATATTTACTCCTGGTATTTGAGGGGCTTTTAAAATCTTATTATTAATAGTATCTTTTGTTAAAATTTCATTTTCTAATTATTTATTGCTGGTATATAGAGACAATTCTTTTTGAAAGTTGAATTTATGTGATGATATTTTGCTAAATTTTCTAATTAATTTTTATTAGTTATCTATAGATTGTTTTGGGTTTGCTTCACGTACAATCATCTGTTTCAGAAATGGATTTCGTTTCTTACTTCCCTGCTCTCCCAAGTGTCCTTTCTTGTTTCTTCTTCGTTTGGTCTCTGATTTGTCTTTTTGCATACCAAGGCTAACCAGGGCCAATACTAAACAGAGAAAATGATTAGGTAGAGGCATGAGTATCTCTGCCTTCTACATAATTTCAAAGGGAAAGCTTTCAACATTTTACTTATCAAATATAATAAGTGCTGCCAAATTTAGGGGATTTCTTTATTTTTCTAATTTACCGAAAGGTTATTGTCACTACAGTCAATCACAGGGAAACTTTATGGAGCCCCAGTCCCATGGGGCTCAAGGACCAGGCTACCTTTATCAGACAAGTGGGAAGAGACCCGCGGTGAGGCTGAAACAGCATAGAGGAGGGCACAGTTGAGGAAGGCTGCTCACCTCATGGAAGCTGGGAAACAGAGAAGGAACAAGGCAGAAACCCTGTGCTGGTCAGCTTGCTCCTTCCATTTGTATTTCATCTGGGATCACAACCTATCGAATATTGCTGTCTGCATCAGGGTAGGTTTTCTGCCTCAGTTTGCTGTTCCACAGCCAATCTCTGAAAACACTCTCACAGACACAACCAGAAGTTTATTTTCCCAATTTTCTGAAAGTTTCTCAAGTCAATCAAACTGAAGATCAAGATTTATCTTCGCATTTGTTAAGTGCCTTTATCATAAATCATTGTCTATGTTTAACATTTTTCTGCTTTGACTGAAACCATTATATGGTTTGTAGCTTGCAATAAGTATGGTGAATTAGCTTGACTGATTTTCTAACATGGGGACAAATTTTCAAGAGGCTATCCAGCAATGTCTGGAGACATTTTGGTTTTCATAAATGGGGAGAGACATGCTGTTGGCATCTGAGACACAAGCCAGTGATGTAATTACAATAAACAGGACGGCCCTCAAATAAGAATTAACCAGCTCCAAAAGGTAATAGTGCCCAGGTTGAGAAACCCTGTGTGAAATGAACTAAAATGAATTCAAATTGCTTATAATATTTTAAATTTTAAAAAATATGTACCTGGATTCAGTTTGTTTTTATTTTGTTTAGGACTGTTGCATCTATATTTCTTGAGTAAGAGAGGTCTATAATTTTGTTTTTCTAACAATGTCTTATATCAATATCAAGATTATATTAATCTCTAAATGAGATAGAGTACACACTGTTGTCTTGTTTTCTGGAAGAGTCTGTGTAGATGGCAACAATTTATTCTTTAGATATTAAGTAGAATACCCATGGGTATTTCCTTTGTGGGAAGGAGTTTCCTTTGTGGGAAGATGTTAAGCTGCTGCCCTGATTTATTTTATAGTTTTAGGATTTCCATTTTTCTTGTGAATGTTTCAGTAAGTTTTGTTCTTCTAGAAATTCACTTCATGTAATTTTCAAATTCGTTGACAAGGGTTTTATGATATCATTTTATCTTTATAATATCTGCATAACATGAAATGATATGCCCGTTTTATCCCTATTTGTTACGTATGGCTTCCTTTATTCATGCTCTATCTAGAGGCTTATCAATTTTATGTATTTTTAAAGAGCTCTTTTAATTTTATTAATTCTTCTCTTTTGAATGCTTGTTTTCTATTTAATTAATTCCTGCTCTGATCTTTATTCTTTCTTCCCTCTACATTTATGGACTCCATTTTGCTGTTCTGTTTCTAACTTCTAGAGACAAAGTTAATCAACTTCTAGTTCTGTTGTTTCTACAAGTTTTCATTCTTTTGTTTCCCTGTCTGGTTGATGATGATGATAATGATAATGATTGATAATGATAATAATAATGATAATAATGCTTGTTATTGTTGTGGTGCTGAAGATCAAACCCAGGGCCTCATACTGAGCAATATCCCAAGCCGTTTTTAAACTTTGTTTTGAGATAAGATCTTGCTAAAATAACCAGACTGGTCTTGAACTTGGGATTCTCTGGCCATGCCTCTGTCTTAGTTACTTTCTCCTTTCTGAGGCACAATATCTGACACTCACAATTTAAAGGAAGAAAGGTTTATTTTGGCTCACAGTTTATAAAGGTTCCAGTCTGAAGTCAGCAGGCTCCAAGGCAGGATGGCATGGCAGAGGAGAAACAGCTCATAGCACGGTGACAGGAAGCAGTGTGTGGTCAAGGGATCCTTGCAGGTCACGCCCCTGGTGACCTACCTCTTCTAACCAAGCTTCACCTCCCAAAAATGCAGTAGGCTATAAACTCATTAGTGAACTAACCCAATGATAAATATCATGCCTTCATGATCCAATCACCTTCCAAAAGCCCACCTATGACCTATGAAACTTTAGGGGGACATCTAGATATAAACCATAATATACTGCCTCTAGCCCCCAAATGACTCAGGCGCATCTTATGCAAAATGCATTTCAGTCCAACTCTAAGAGCTGCCCGAGTCCTAACAGTTTCAGCACTGGTAAAAAGTCTAACTCCAAGATCTCTGATTATTTGTTAGTAAATTGTGTATTGTTATTTTCAAAGTAGTTGCTCCTGTTATAAGCTATAGGCATGAAAAACTGATCAAACAATATAGGCACACACCTTTCTTTTCAATGAACTAATATCAGTTAGTAGTATAACTATCTTACCTGTTTTTTGGGGGTGTGTATATTTTTTTCCATTGGTTACTCTCCTAGAATCTTATTTTGAAATTTTATACCATTGTTTTCATTGTTTTTTTTTCTTTAAAATAAACAAATTACAGCTCTAACCTGAAATTCAAAAAAAAAATCTTCTCAGATTGAAGGCAAACTTAGCTGCCACTTCCTGTTAAAATGAGAAGAAAGTTTAAACACTGCCAACATACAAAGGACCAGGGTAAACATTTCCATTACCAAAGGGAGAAACAGGGAGACAGAAAGGACTGAGACCACGGTAAGACCAAAATGCAGCAGAGCAACATTAAATCCTGTAGCTCCATGTGCAGTACCCAGGGCAATCTGTGGCGAGATGTGAACTCTGAAGGGCTTGGGCAGCCCCACCCCTCCAGCACTGCAAGCAGTGGTTGGCTCCTTCATTGCTTCTCTCTTGAGCAGACTTTGCTTCATGGCTCCTCTCTTGCAGCTTTCCACAGATGTTTCACATTCCTGGCTTTTCCAACATCCTGGGTCTCACTTTCAGCTTCATCCTCACAGCTTCATACACTGCCCTCTCAGGGGCACACTGTCTGGCCTTCTTTTAAAACCAGGGTGGGAGCCTCTCTAAGCCCACAACTCTTGCATTTTTCATTCACGTAAGACCTGCGCCATGTGGATGACACCAAGGCCTGCTGCCAGTAGCCAAACCCTTTTGCATCTTGCTGGTGGTAGCAGAGGCCTCTGAGTGCCTGGATGGCTGAGTGCAGTGAACTGAATCCTGGGGAATCAATTCCCATTCCCTAGGCTCTAGCCTATCCTGGCCCTGGGGGCTCACTTGCACTGCAAGTATATTCTTCCTTTCCTCTATTTTAGAGTAATAGTCCAATTTCCCCTTGAGAGTTTGGATCAGTCAGTGCTGCCAACACTGTAACCCTCTTTTCCCGTTTGTTTACTCAGAGGCATGAGGAGCTCAAACTGGAAGGGGGAAGTCTTAGCTTCCAATTCAATAGAATCATTGTTGTCCTTCCTGGTACAGGTCTTCCCCAGTTTAGAACTAAGACTTCTAAGCCAGTGGAGCATGCAGTTATAGGATCAGGAAGCAAAAATTTTGATAGTGGGTCACTAGGGGTAAAGGTGAGTGGTACCTTCCCACTTCTACCCTTTGATTCCTGGACCCATGAATCTTGGCTATGGGAGTCGCATTAGCATGTAGTGGATGCTGATTCAAACCAAATGCAATTTTTTGGAAGAACATTTCCCAGCTACCTAGCTGGCACTCCATCTTCAAAAGGCCATCCCACCTTATCATCAATCTAGCTGCTTCTAAATGATGAGAAACACAGTAAGATCAGTGCATTCCATGAATATGAACTCATTGCCTCGCTTCTTTGGCTGTGAAACTTGTGTCCCTTGGTCAGAAGCAATGCTGTATGAAATACCATGATGGTAGAAAAAGCAGTCTGTGAGTCCACAAATGGTAACTTTGGCAGAAACATTACATACAAGACAGGCAAATCCATACCCAGAATAAGTGTCTGTCCCAGTAAGAACAAAGCAGTGTCCTTTACATCATGAAAGCAGTCCAGTATAATCAACCTGCCACCATGTCGCACACAGACGGATCACCTTGGGGAATGGACTAATCTACTGATGAGTATCGCACCCCCATGATCCAATCATCTCCTGAAAGCCCTACCTATGAGTTCATGAGGCATTGGAAGGATGTCTAGGTACAAACTATAACATCAGTCAAATAGCTGAGATTGTAAGTGCATACCATTCCACATGATACGTCTGAGTATTTTTTTATTAAATGCTGGTAGACTATGTAAGAGTTATTTTGAGGGATGATTTTATGCCTGGAATTATGCTATCTTCATCTACTATGATTTTTTTTTTTTTTTTGCCTCTACCAGACTCCTATCCGTATTATCTGTCTAGGACCACCATAATCCAAGTGAAGGGCATGGAATACCCTAAAGCTGATAGACACATTGTAGGCTGGAACATGAATTGAGTTATTTATCACCGGCTTATCCCTTTCTGAGGAAGGTGAGGAGTACTTTATCTAAAGTACCCACTTGATTTTTGGTTTTGACTGTCTCCTTCTCCTGGCACCACAAGGTGATCACAAAGGGTAGAGGAATGGCGGAATTAATAGTTGGAGGCATGCTAGGCAGGAAGCTTGAAAATCAGGGTGTTAGATGGGTGACCATGCGGGTATCATAGTCTCATAAAGTGAGGAGAGAAAGTCAGTGAGCTAAGGACTAGAGCTGAGGAGTTTTGAGGTAGGTAGAGGGACAGCAGACAATATGATAAAACAGACTGAGAGAAGAGCTGGGATATGGGAGGAAAGATGAAAGACTTGGTGAGATCAATGGTGGGTGAGGAAAATACTGTACACACTCTACCTCTAGGCCCAGAGCAAGCCTGCCTTCATGTGAGAGGGCTGCAGGGCCTTGGCTGACTTCTGGGAGGAAGGGGTAGCAAGCTTGCTGGTGGTAGGCTGGGGTCCCAAGGGCTCCATGGAAGCGGTTGAAAAGGAGGGAATTGGCAGGGACTTAGATAGCACATAGCAGAAAAGAGCAGGGAGGTTAAGGTCCTGAATCTGTGTCCATGGCTGAAGTGAAAGGGGGTTAGCCAGTCTCTTGGAGTGGGCTAGGAGATGAAAGCATTTTAAACTAGCACCTTAAATCTTTGATTTGGGTTTTAGGGTGAGGAGAACTTTATCAATACAAACGGAATTGGATGGTGAGGTTGAGTTGGTTTGGTTGAGGGTTTCTCCCTGGGCCCTGAGGGAAGTTTCCAGACAGGAGAGGCAGGAGAATACCCTGGAAGTGGGTGTGACTCCAAGGACTTACAACCCAAATGCCCCTCAGTAGGGTTTGTGACTTCAGAAGGCAGCCACCACTGGGGCAAAAGTGTCTGCGCAGAGGTTATGTGCAGGTGTGGGGCAGAGATAAGGTCTAGTGAAGATGGTCTAACTAGCAAGTGGTGTCCTGTCCACTTAGCCTTGCTAATAATCATCCGATTTCAGGAATGCTGCTGGTTTGGGCTGCCTACGGAAACAATTGCAAAGACATAAACACTAATTTCAAGGTGTAGCCCTCATCCCAGCCAATGGCTGGGAGTCAAACCCTGGGAAATAGCTGATGCTGCCCCCACCCCACCTGGTCCTGAAGACAGGGCCAAGAGGTCACTCACTGCACACCTTCGGCCTGCCAGGGTCTCTTAGATCGTTCTCCTTGCACTGTATCTGCGTGCCTCACGTTCAGTTGTTCAAGTATCTGTGGGACACCTACCATGACATTCACTTAGCTAGAAACCTGGGACACCCTTTCTATAGGATGACAGTCTCACTTTTTAAGGATGAGTTACACAGAAGACCTTAAATCACTGCTTCATAGATTCTAATGTCATAAGTTAAGGGTGAAACCCAAAAGTCAAATTTTTGCTTGAACGTGTTGGGAAGCCACAATGCTAGTTTCTGTCTTTTTGGGGGTGAGACCAGAGGTCTCTTGGGCCACAAGGAGCTGGAGGAAATGGGTGTCCTTTCTGGGCAGGTGGAGTGGTCGAGCTTTGGTCTCACACAACCGGACAGAGCTGGGCCTTAAGCAAGGCCTGACTGAAATTCCCTCTACCCATCTTCTCCTGGTGCCTGCCTTCAAGGATTGCTTCGGTTAAGGTTCCTCTCCTGCTGAAAGGCTGGGCTGGCAGACCGGAGGAAAGGGCACATCCACTGTTAACTGTCAGTGCATCTCTGGAGCTGAAACTACCAAGCATTTATTCAGGTCCAATTGTGCTAGACCCCAGCCCCACAGATGAGAGTAACTGGGACAAAATTCCACAGGGCCTGACTTTGGGGAACATCCCAAGAGAAGCAGGAAGAAAAGAGAATTAGTGAGGTTCACTGTTTGGGAGGAGCAGTTCTGGAGTGCACAGGAAATCCAGTGTGGAAAGCAAGGATGGCTTGACCGGGGGACCTTGATGGGGTGGACAGCGAAGATGTGGGGAGGGAGTGTTGGAGAGGAAAGCTAAGGCAGGGCATTATGGTGTCAGGAAGGCACTGACAGACCTTTGGTGACAGCTGATGGTGTGAAGGGCAAACGGCAGGGAACCACCTGGACTTGACAGAGGAACCTCCACTTGGTGGAGGGAGACGGACTCTGGGCCACACGTACTGGAGAGTAGAGGAAGCTTTTGAGTTCTTAGCTGCTCTCACCTTGACAGTTTTAAGGGTGGAGGCAAAAGAACACACAGAGGTAGAACTGAGGGACATCTGTGTCAAGGCAGGCACTCCTGTTGACCCTCAGAGCAATCTTCCCTGAGGCTCCCTTCCCTCCCTCTGCCCTGGCACTGGGGCACAGAGGGCAGAAACACTTAAACATCTTGCTACATGATAAGCCAGGGTTTGGAAAGACTTCGTTGTTTATTTGGATGGAAAGAGGAATTCATTCTGTGCCCTCAATTCCTGGGAGCCTTTAACCCAAGCCGAGGACTTGGCCTGCTCAGATTTTTTTCTCCCTCTCTCAGGGGTAGCTAGGGACTGCAGTGCCTCTCCAGGCAAAATAAAAAGGCAGATTAAAGAATTACAACCTTAAAAAAAAAAAAACTGAAAAAGAAAAGTACAAAATCAACAGGAAGTCAAACCGGATATTCCCATAGAAGATGAAAATATTTGCTATTTGTGCTGAGAGCAGCAGGCTGAGGGGAATCCAGGGACACAGTGTGGAGTTGGCGATGTCTGTGCCACCAAACCTTGCACTGCCTCTTCCTCTTGCAAGATGCCCCTGGATTTGCCCCCGGGCTCTGGCTGCTCCCCAGGGCTCCACGCACACATGTGCTTAAATCGGCACATGCATTCACATATATGTACACGCAAGACCATCTGATCCGTGCTCCAGACACTCATGAATGCACATGCACATGTATGCCCAAACCAACAGCTTCCCGGGCAGAGTGAATCGGCAAGCATACACACAGGCAGAAAAGGCAGGCGGACTCGGAGACATTGCGTGTGCAAAGCAGTACAGACAGCAAAAGCTGGTGTCTTAACACCTTGCCCCACTTGCTGCATTTGGCCATTCCTTTCCCAGGAACCTAAGCCCTGGTTAGGTGTTGCTGTTGGAAGGCTTCTCACAGGTGTGGCCCTATGCCCACTAGCTCCATCCTTCCAGACGCGTTGCTTTCAAGGGTCGAGCGATCTGTTTAGACTCTCCAAAGTTATAAGAACTTCAGTGCGCTTTTATTTGTTGGCTTACATCACTCGATATAGTGACATCGTTTTTCGTTTCTATAAATCTCTTTAACTTGCAGCTTAATGGAAGGCAGGCGGATTCTTATATCTGCTTCTGCATTAACTCTCCTGTGACATAGTTTGGTTGATATATAAAGAAAATCATAAAGAGGTATGAGGTTGGACAAGAGAGGCCCTCTTGGACCCTTGTAATAAAACAGCCTCCAAAACATCTCCCAAGGATCCCTCCCCTCCAATTGAACTGGAACCAATTATTCATTTCTAAGGAATTTATATGGCAAAAAGTGACGGAATATCACTTCGAAGGCTATAGAGGAAATACAGGAAGACTGTAACTTTCACCCTCAGCATTCACTTTCTCGCACTCTTGCTCTGAGGGAGGCCAGCTACCATGTTGGAAGCTGCACCACAGCAAGACCCAGCAGAGAAATAACTGAGGTTGCCTCTGGGACTTCATGAGCTGTCTCTGAGTGACTCTGAGGCCACCAGCTAAGCCACACCCAGATTCTTGGGTTATCATGAGATATGAGATGTGTGTTTCTTGGTGGAAGTTATCAAGTTTGGGGATGATTTATTTCACAGCATTAGATAACTAATATACCCCAGGAAAACACCTTAGAATCCCCAGGAGTCCCCAGACCTTACTTTGAGAACTGCTACTCTAATTTTGTCCCCATTTTCTCTCCTGGGTTCTGCCCAATCAGCATCTGCTGCTTCTTTCAGTGTCCTGCTGTCTGCAGTACAGGGGAGGGCTCATGAGGGAACCGGCCCATGCAGGTGACCCCATAATGATATGCATTGCCAGTCCCAGTGGCAGACATCTGGTAGCTGCTACCTGGTGTTTGCCTTGCAGGGAACATTCAGCTCACAGGGATGTGGCAGCAGGGTGGGTCATAGTCCTTTCCCTCCTTAGCTAATCCATATCCTGTTGCCTGTCGGCGAACCACACTGTAAACTTGCAGCCCCTTCACTGTGCCTTGGATAGCCTTAATCACAAATCCTATTTCTTCTACCTTTTGGGCCAACACAGCCAGCACCTGACTTTGTCTTCTAGTTATCTGAATTATCGTGCATTCACTCAGACCCATCCCTTTAGCCTGCAAAGACCATAGGCTACTGCTACCCCTGTTCCTTTTACAGATGGAAAATCTGAGGCAGGAAAAAGAACCAGTTACCCACCCGGGGCATCCACAGTTTGTGTGGAATGAGGAGAGATTCTTATGCCTCTTCCTCTCATGCTGAAGTGACAGAGCTCTCTTATGTCCCCAGGAGTCTGGTTTTCCTCTTCCCAAAAGTAACACCAAGCCCAACACACCCCAGACCACTTTTGGCCTCCACTGCTGGCATGTGCCACTGAAGATAAGACCTTGGGCATATTTTGGGCACATTGTCCCTTTGTAGAGGAACACACAGAGACCATGACCCAGCCAGACACACAGAGCAGGACCTCAAATAGAGAGAGTAGAGTATGGGGCCTGCGGCCTCCCCTTTTCTGTAGGGGCTACGAGGGGTGTGTTGGTCTCATATCACTTTGTGCTCAATAGAAACTCACTAAACGGAAGGGAATGACTACAGAAGCTGGCAAGTGTTTGAGTTTGGTCTGTGGCTAGCTAGGTTGCTAGGATTAAAGGTCACATTTTCCCACAAGGTCGAAGTGAGTGGGTCAGTCTGCAGTCAGGATAGGGAGGTCACCATAGGAAGGGCCCGGAAAGTCAGTTTTTGTTGGGGATCAGCCAATCTCTGGTGAGTGGAGAGGTCAGTCTGGCTGGGGTGAGGTCTCTGCCCTCGTTTGCTTCTTACAGATTTCCTTAGTCTGTAGCTTCATGCAACATCCCTGGCATCCTGAGTCCTTTTGCCCCCATCCAGGATGTCCCATGTGCCAAGTCGGGGCCCCTAAGATAGATGTGGCTTGGGAGTCCAGGGAACTCGTGAGCAGCACCTAGGATCACACTCTTAGGTCCGAGGGCTGCCTGTGTCCTTGCGTCCAGGCTGTCCTCCACAGCTGACCTGGGACACAGCCCCTGCATAGAGGGTGCAGTGACTAAAAAGGCTTCAGACCCTTGGAGGCATTTCCTGTTTTCCAGTGAACAGAAAGCGGCTTCCTGCTCAGAGGAGTCCATAGGGACAGTTTCTTTTTTCGATGGTGGGCGGGGTGTCTGGGGTGGAGGATGCAGGCTTTGTTGGACTTGAGGACCAGCTCCTGAGGCCTTGCGAGGAGGTGGCACAGGAAGAAGGGTGGGGAAGGAGGGAAAGAGCCCCAGACGCCTGCCTCTGTCTTGTTTCCTGGCTGTGCCTTTGTGTTCACATTGCAAGCCTTTGGAGAGTGCAACACACATCTGGTTGTGTCAAACAATTATATGTATTTCACGTGGAGGTGAAATTTCTCTAGAGAGATAAAACAAAAAAGTGTGCAGCCTGTTTTGGGGTGGAGACTAGAGACGCACAGGGAAGAGGCAAGTCTTTGGTCCCAACTAGATCCAGATTCAAATCATTGAGCACTGGATTGGTCCTCCACTGCCGTGCTGGCTGTGTTGTTTGGACACGTTCAATGAAGGCCTCAGTGCCTTCATTTCTAAGTGAAGGGTGTGGAGGAGGGTGCCTAAGTACCTCTTCCCAGGTGGAATAGGTCAGTCCTTCCCTCCTTAACCTAGTGCAGAGGGGAGAGAGTTACAGAGTGCATCTGTCTCCTAGCAATCAAATAAGATCCACCCTGTCCAAAATCAGGCTCTGCTGACCTCTCCTCCCATCTTCTTGGGCTCCTTTGCCCCCCGCAGGCTACTCTGATCTGCAGCTCCTCCCTCCATAGTTTGGCCTCCCAGGTGGTGAGTAGAGGAAGGGTCAGCTCAGAGGATGGAATTTCCTGCTCAGCCCCACCCTCCCCTACCAGGATGTCAGTTCCTCTTCTCAAGGTCCTCACAGGGACAGAGGGAAGGGATAGCAAAACCATTTATGGAAGGACGTCATAGGCTTAGGTTTTCAGGAGGCGTTGGTCACCGAGCCCACAGCTTCCCTCCCCACAAGGCCCTGAGCTTGCTGGAGCTGGCCTCAGCTGCGGGGGTGGGGTGGGGGGCTCCTGCAGGGGCGCCAGGGAGGGATCTTCCTGTTCTGCCCCCTTGAGGATTCCATCTGGCCCCAGTGCGCTGTCCTCTGTGTCACTGCCCTTGGCTCTCAGTGACAGCCTCCACTCCCATGGGCTTTCGTGACTCTTTTGTGGGGAAGCTAAATTGCTGTGGCACAAGGCAGTGTGACCACTCTGTGTGACCATGTTGAGGCTCACAACTCGTCTGATCAGTGGCTGTCCTTCTTCATTCTCTTCCCCTTGTCCCCCTCCATCTTGCTCAGGATGATAAAGTGGGAGTGAGGGGGGCTGGCACACTGAGCAGTACTGTGAACATCTCCAAGCCCAAGGGCCTGCATTAACGTACTCCTGGAGGAATGGCTCTAGGCAAGCCAAGCTCTCTAGGCCTGAGCCCACAGCTGGAACTAAGCAGAACTACATAATCGCAAGGCTGTGGGGCTGCACTCTCAGGACCCTCATAGTTTAGCTTTCTTTCCTCTTTCCATAGCACCTGTCTTCTCAGTGCAGCCCTAGGCTCAGGCAGGAGGGCCTGCCCCAGGATGTGGGGTTCCCTGTCCCTGGGGCCTAGGCTACTGTCACAGCCTGCACAAATCCTACTCTTTCCAGGGTGATGCAATCCCATGGTGTCTGATTGGAACCTAGACACTACGATCTCAGGGTCCTCATGGTAGGAGACACTGCTTATGGGAGGAAGGGGCCACAAGTAAGGCTAGCTTTCCCTAAATTCAGTCTGGCCACTTAGGTTGGCACAGATGTATAATTTTAGAGACACAAGCCAGGACATCCTTTATTTAACCATAGTTTGATATATAAATTTGAAAATTTTTAGTGCTATTGCCCATGGGTACTACTGTTTAAATGTTTGGGGCAGCCTGAGTCTTCTAAGACATTAGTTGATGATTTACTTAGAGGTCACATTTAATGCTTATATTGTCTGTCCACACCCCACTCCATGCAAACCCTGTACACATAGCAACCTTTGTTTCTTTTGTTCATTGATGTCTAGATGAATGACTGATGCATGGTAGGAACTCCATGGAAATTTGTGGAATAAGTGAATAAATGAATGAATGAATAATTCTGTGTGCAATAAATATTTTTTGAATGGTCTTTGAGGTCGGTGAGACCGAAGTTTGAAAATTTAGGCAATTTTTAAATTTTCTTATCCGTAGAATGGACATATAAATACACCAGTTCCGTGGATTTGTGGGTGCTAAACTAGTTACATAATATCTGAGCATCAGTTTCTTCAAATGAAATAGAGATAATTGAAATTTCTGTTTCTATTTCTTGTGATTTTTGAGGAGTTTAAATAAGTTACTTTATGGGAAGACAGTACAGTGTCTGGAACAGAGAAGGCAATACACTTGGGTTACTAGCGACCTAAAGAAGGAAGCATGGATGCGAGATTCTGCCCTGGTACCCAGAAAACCAGCCCTTCTGAGCTTCTCAGTGCAACTTCTTGTGCAGAGGCCCGAGGCGGGGCAGGAGGGTGTGCACTTTGTCCCAGAATGGGGCTGGTTCTGACCTCATTCCTCGGGCAGCACATCCCTCATGGCCGTGGAACATGAACCCTCACACACACAAACACAAGGGGCCTTTACCAAAGAGGTGGGCTGGACTTCAAGAGGCTACCCACCTACAAAGGGTCTCATACTACTTTCAACTATTTCTGGGCCTTCGAGAGTCTCATCCTGGGAAGGGCTGTGGAGGCTGCTGCAGCACTGCCCTGAAGGTTAGACTCCAAGCTCCAGCTCTTTATGCCATGCAAAGCCAAGGGGTCATCTGCCCTGTGACTGTCCCCACCTTGCTCAGCCTGCAGTGCCCTTGCACCTCTACCTCCTCCAGGAAGCCTGCCTTGATAAGGCACACACAACCCCTTCCTCTGCCTCTTTGTCTCTTGACTACCTCACTGCATCAGACTTGACCTGCCCCCTGGTGCCTTTGATGCTTGTACCCCTTTTCTGCCCCAGAGAAGATCCTTCACTGGAGGAGTGGGGGTGGTGTGTGTCAAGAGTCCCTGGGAGTGTTGACAGGCTGGACAGGTAGGGAATGGGAACCAATCAGAGAGAGAAGAGATAAGCTGCTGTGTCAAAACAAGACACATGTTTCTATGATTCAGGCCGCACACTGAAGGAGAAGGGGGTGGGTGGATTGAGAGGGCCTTCAGCAGGGAATCATAGCAATGTTACCAGTCACTGTGCCTGAGAGTTTTTTATCTCACTGATGCCTTACCACAGGCTTTGAGGATGTAGGTCTTACTATCACAATGACACAGATGTAGAAAGTGGATTAGAGAGGTACTGTAACCTGCCCCAGGTGACAGAGCTGGAGCCAAGGCTCACAGCCTGTGGATGCCTTGTGCGCTGCAGAGTCCCACACATTTGGTTTCAGTGGGTCTGGATCATGGCAAGAAGGGGAGACTCGGCTAGTCCCTCACCATCTCTCGGGCACATTCCAAGTCCCCCACAGGCATTTCAGCACAGAGGAGTCTTGGTGCCATTCTGAAAGCCCTGTGAAGTTCCAGCATTTTGTGACACTGCCTCAAAGGAAGGGCCCACCAAAGCAAACACAGCCCTGATCCAGCCACAGGGGAGGGCTACAGATGGCAGTTAGGCAGCCAAGATACCTCAGGACAGCACAGGGATAGAGACAGACACAGGTCCAACCTAGGCGCCGTTCCCAAGGAAAAAGTTGTCTTGGTCTATTTTCTATTGCTGTCACAGAATACCTAAGACTAACTAATAATGGAAAGGAGTTTACTTTGCTCACCTTCTGGAGTCCAGGAGTCCAGCACAATGCAGTTGCAATGGCGATGTCATCAGAGATTGGCAAAAGGTGCACTGGGGATTGAACTCAGGGTCTTAAACATGCTAAGCAAATACTCTACCACTAAGCTACATGCTCAGGGCCTGGAACTGCGCCTTCCATTTTTCAGCTGTAAGATATAATTGGAAAATAAAAACTGTACATATTTATGGTACATAGTGTGATGTTTTGATATACATATGCATTGGAAAATGATTAAATCAAGCAAAATAATATATCCATCTACTCACATTCTCCTTTGCTTATGATAATTAAACTTTCTCTCAGCATTTTTCAAGTATACATTATTAACACAACCCACATGCTATTCAATCTCGAGTTTATTCTTTCTGTTTAAAGGAATTTGTACCCCTTGACCCATATCTCCCATTTCCTCTCAAGCCCCTCCACCCACCATGCTGCTCTCCATGTTGAGGGCTTCCATGTTTCTTCTAATTTCTTAAATTCATACTTCTTCTTGGGTGGTCACTTGCCTAGAGATAGCTGGCTGAATCAGACAGGAAAATATGCAATAAATATGTCCTTCTTGGGTGGGTCTGGAGATCCCTGCTTACACCTCCAGGTAGGCAGGCAATGTGGCCAAGGAATAAAAACTAAAAAGCAGACCTTTCAGAATGACACACCAAAGTCCTTGGAGGGCTTCATAGAATTGATTCGGAGGCTAAGGGTATTGCTCAGTGGCAGAGTGCATGCCTAGCATACCCAAAAAAGGGAAAAAAGAGTGAAATCATTTCTATGGGAAAGGATAAGTTAGGTTATCCCTTCACTTTAGCATACCAAATAGTAAAACCAACTCAAAATACATTATACATATTGAATGCTCCTCCTGACATGTGAAAATAGGAGGGAGGGTGGGGAATGGACCAATAAAGTATCTAATGTGCATGTTCAAATCTGCCAGGGTGAAACCCCTTAATCTGCATAGCCAGGACTTCCAGGAAGATGGCCAAACAGTAAGCAGCAGAAAAAACAGCCTCTCTGCAAGTCACCATCCAGATGCTGGAATATAGCATTGTGAGGAAGACAAGAAGGAAGGAAGTGGGTCCCCTGGACCCAGGAAGAATCTGAAGTGTGAACTGAAGCCCACAGAGAGAGTAAAAAGAAAAACTTCAATGAAGAAGAAGGCAGTAGCTGGTGGCACCTTTGCCTGGAGTTGGACTCACTGTGCAAGAGGAGCTGTTGGAACCTGGGGGTGCATGGCCACGGTCATGGTCACGGTGGCTGCTGGTGACCCCAGAGGCCACTGCAGAGAGATGTGGCAGTGGAGGGGACTGGCAGACGTGGAGAACTGCACTGGCTGGTGATGAATGCAGAGGACTCAGTCCTCCCATGAGAGAGAGTGATTAGCCAGGAGTCATTTTGGAGTTGGGCCAGATAAACCCGGAACTAGAACTGCTGCCGGCTTCCTCCAGTAGCTCCTAGCTGGGTGCAGACACGTGGAAATTGCTTTGACTACTGCAAGCTCAATGGGGCAGGCCTGCCAAGGTCATCTACTACTCTGCTATAATGCAATGGCTGGCTTTCTGGGATACAATGCCATGATTCAGGTCTCTGTCTCCACAGGGTGTCTACTAGGGAAACCAGAAAGAATCCTGGAAGAGGACTATTTTTTTTTCTTTTCTTATTTGTTTGTTTTGTTCAGTTTTTATTTCTCTTTCTCTTTCATTTTTTTTTATGAGTTTGAGAGTGGTTCTGTTCTGTTCTACATTTTATCTCTTCCATCTCTCTTTTCCTTTAGTCTTTTGCATCAGTTTCCCCAAGTTGGTGGGATCCATCTTTGTCCTCCAACCTTATTTGTAATCTCTTTCTGTTTTTCCACTTCTCTAGTTTCTCCTTAATCCGTTCTAAATTTTAAGCCTGAGGGCAAAATTGACACATTATGGACTTACATACTGCATACAGTTATCTGGTTTGTTTTACATTTTGTTATAAAATCACAAATCTAGTTCATACAGTGAAAAGTTGCAAATTAAGGGTCAGTTCAGTTTGTTGTTTTATAGGCTGTGTTTGATGCTATTGGTATCATTATAGCCAAAATTGACATAATTGTTCTAGACAGCTGTTGGTCCTGATAATCCATGACTTAGATTAAGTAAGGGTCACAGAAAATACAGTGGCACAGTGCCAAAGAACCAGGGACCAGGCCAAATGAGTAACAACTTCTCATCTCCAACAAACTGAAGAGGTAAGATCTTCCAACAGACTCAAAACCCAAAAACCAGCTACACCTGGAAGATACCTCAGAGAAGTAATCATCACCTAAGGGTCCTAAATACCACCAATAAATCAACCCACCATAGGCAACTTACAAGCATCACCTCAGGAATTAAAAAAGAAAAGAAATGAGAAGACACTTAAACAAGATGTAGTCCCAGACATCCAGCTCACCAAAGGCAAACCCAGGGGGCAATGAGGTGGGACAATCTGAAAACCCCCCACCAGGTCTCTCTGAGGTAGTAACAACAAAGCAATTGAATAGGGCTCTGGAAACAATGAAATAAGGCATAATCTCTCAAATAACTATAGAGATTACCAAAATACACACCATGCTTAGCGATGTTACAGCAAAGACAAAAAAGATGAGCTTAAGCAAATTATGGAAGTACAGCATAGGAAAGAAATGGAATCCATAAGCAGATTCAAGCAGTTGTCTGAAGAATAAAAACTCCATTGAAAGTATTCAAAGCAGATTAGGCCAATGTGAGGACAAGATCTCAGATATTGAAGACAGGCTTGCAGTTAGCGACCAGGAAAAAAAAGATTTCTCAAAACTAGCAAGGGACTATGAGAAATCAATCCAGAAGCTACTAGACAAGACAAAGAAGAATAACTTAAAATTAACTGAAGTCAATCAACAAGCAGGAGGTACCACAAATAACATTAAAAACATGTTCACAGACATTGTGACAGAAAACTTTCCTGGTAGAGAAAAAGAATTTGACATACAAATTAGTGAGGCATATAGAACTCCAATTAGCATATCATAGTCAAGATTCCAGAAATTCAACACAAGAATAGAATCTTAAAAGCGGTTAGGGAAAAGAAACAAATCACCTATAAAGGGAAGCCCATCAGAATCACAGCTAATTTCTCAGCACAAATTCTCAAGTCAAGGAGAGCCTGGAGTGAAGTACTCCAAGTTCCAAAGGAAAACAACTTTCAACCCAGACTGGTGTATCCCACAAAACTATCTTTCAAAATTGATGGAGAAATAAGATACTTCCATGACAAAGAATACCTGAGGAAATTTATGACCACCAAACCAGCACTCCAAAATGTTGTGAAGGACATTCTAGAAAGAGATAATAAGGACTACAACTCCATGAACCCCAACAGACAGAATCCACCAGTGAAGGCAAACAATTAGAGGGAAGGGAAAAAAAAGGAGGGAGCCAACAATGGAAAAATAATATGACAAGGATAAATCAATACATATCAGGTTTTTTTTTTGTTTTTTGTTTTTTGGTTTTTTTGCAGTACCAGGGATCGAACTCACAACCTTGCATCTGCCAGGCAGGCACTTAGGCCACCAACCCAAACTCCTGACCCTATTTTTTTCAAGGCAGGGTTGCACTATGTACATATCAGTTTTAATGATCAATGTTAATGGTCTAAATTCACCAGTCAAAAGACACAGACTGGCAGAACGGATCAAGAAGCAAGATCCAACAATATGCTGCATACAAGAAACACATTTAATTCAAAAAGAAATTCATAGACTGAAAGTCAAAGGATGGAAAACAATATTTCGTGCAGCAGGAATCCAGAAAAAGGCAGGCTAGCTATTCTATTTGCAGACAAAGTGAATTTCAAGCCAACTGATTAAAAGAGATAAAAAAGGTCACTACATCCTCACAAAGGGAGCAAAAGAAGAGGAAGGGATAACAATCGTAAATATATATAGAACAAATACCAGTGCACCCAGCTATATAAATCAATTACTAACAGACATGAAAAATCAAATAAGCCCTAATACAATTGTATTGGGAGACCCCAATACTCCACTGTCACAAAAAGACATATTAACTAGACAAAAAAATCAATAATGAAATATTAGAACTAAATCAAACTTTTGAGCAAATGGACTTAGGAGATGTCTACAGAGTGTTCCACCCCACAACATCAGAAGCAGCTGCACATGGGACATTCTCCAAAATAGACCATATGCTGGGTCGTAGAACATGCTTAAATAAATGTAAAGGAATTGAAATTATTCCATGCATACTATCAGACCACAGTGCAATGAAATTGGAAATCCATGCCAAAGGAAACCACAGCAATTTCATAAACACATGGAAATTAAATAGCACCCTACTTAACAACCAATGAGTCACAGATGAAATTAAAGAAGAAATTAGACAGTTTTTACAGTTGAATGATAACAACAATACAGCATATTGGAACTTGTGGGACACAATGAAAGCAGTCTTAAGAGAGAAATTTATAGCAGTAAATACCCATATCAGGAAAACACAGCAAGCACATATAAACAACTTAATGTTGAACCTCGAACTTCTAGAAAAAGAAGAGCAGGCTAAACCAAAAGCTCATACAAGGGAGGAAATTATAAAGATCAGAGCAGAAATTAACACACTGGAGACTAAAAAAGCAATATAAGGAATCAATAAATTGGAGAGTTGGTTCTTTGAAAGATTAAATAAAATTGACAAACCTTATCAAAAAAAAGGAAAGAAAAGACTCAAATCCATGCAATTAGGAGTGAAAAGAGCAAAATCATAACAGATCCTGCAGAAGTCCAGAAAATCATCTATACCTACTTTGAAAACTTATATTCTTTTTCTTTTCTTTTCTTATTTTGTCTTTCAGAGACAGTGTCTCACTACACAGTTCAGGCTTGCCTTGAGCTCACTTTGTAGCCCAAGCCGATCTCAAACTCACAACGGTCCTCCTGCCTCAGCCACCCGAGTGCTGGGATTACAGGCATGAGCCACCACACCTGGCTAACCTTGTATTTTAATAAGGTGGAAAATACAGAAGAAATGGACAGATTCCTAGATACGTATGAATTACCAAAGCTGAATCAAGAAGATATAAAAATCCTAAATAACACAATATCCTAAATAACACAGCCCAGGCCCTGGTAAATTCATTGCTAAATTCTACAAGAATTTTAGTGAAGACCTAACACCACTACCTCCCAAACTCTTTAATGAAATTGAAAGGGAAGCAATACTCCCAAATTCACTCCTGGAAGCAACCATTACTCTGATTCTGTGGAAGACAACTTGAGCAAGTCCCCTTGAATGCAGAATAATTGCTGCAACTTTAATTATATTGAGATTTATTTTCATATGTTGATATATACAGAGCTGACTATGGTATTTCCTTCTCTCTTCAAGTGGCTCTAAGCATTGCAAATAAGGCTAGCCGAGGTATTGGTATGTAATCTCTAAAGCCATCCGACAGTGTCCTATTTCCTCCCATAATGATCTCTGTAAAATATATAGGCACAGCGGGATGGCAGAGCCAGTGAGCTCCAGGAATGTTGACTGGGTATGAGCCTCAAGAAAGAGGCTGTGAGTCCCCAGGGCATGAAAGTTTACATAGCAGAAGCAGGTACTGGTATGTAGTCTTTAAAGCCATCAGACAATGTCCTGCTTCCTCCCATAGTGACCTTTGTAAAATACATAAAGCATAGTGGGATGGCAGAGCCAGTGAGCTCCGGGAATGCAGACTGGGGATGAGCCTTGAGAAAGAGGCTGTGAGTTCCCAGGGCATAAAGTTTGCATATCAGAAGCTAAAGCAGCAGCCTCCTAAAACAATTCAGTTGCTACCTCCATTGGGTTACAAATTGATCCCTCTGCATATCTTTATCTCGGCATTTTGCAGATACCTTTCTTACTACCTTGCCAGCCAGCTCAAGTTACTCATGTAGTTCCCGCCATCCTCACTGTCACTCATCCTCAAGCCACCCGCTTTCTTCACAAGATAATAAATTCTGGGAGAGGCCTAGGATCAAGGCCTTTATCTGCATGTCCTCATGAGGATTGGACTTAGGACCTCTTGGCTACCCTTAATTTGAATATGTCTCCGTGTCTTTATTCTCGCCATGGGTTGCACTGGAGATGGTAGACTGGAATTAACTTGGCAGGATTCCAATAATGTCTCAATGGAATTATAAATATAACTTCTTGGATTGTGAGGAAGACTAGAGAAAGTATTATAGTACTTGGACTGCTATACTCAATATTTGGGACTACAATGGATTGCAAATCCAGAGAAAGACTCATCTAAGAAAGGGAATTACAGGCCAATCTCCCTAATGAACATTGATGCAAAAGTAGGTAAGATACTGGCAAACAGACTGTAGCAAACAGACTGCAGCAAATTGTCAAAAAGATTGTACACTATGGTCAAGTGGGATTCATCCCAGGGATGCACGGATGGTTCAACATACATAAATCCATAAATGTAATACACCATATTAACAGAGCCAAAGACAAAAATCATATGATCATCTCAATAGATGCAGCAAAAGCTTTTGACAAAGTCCAGCACCCATTCATGATAAAAACTCTACAGAAAATTGAAATAGATGGTCTTTATCTTAATTGGATAAAGGCCATCTATGACAAACCAACAGCCAACATCATACTAAATGGTCAAAAACTGAAAGCTTTCACTCTAAAATCAGGAATGAGACAAGGATGTCCATTGTCTCCATTCTTATTCAACACAGTCCTGGAAACTTTAGCTGGAGCAATTAGACAAGAGAAAGAAATAAAAGGATTAAAGATAGGAAAGGAAGACGTTAAACTATTGTTACTTGCAGATGACATGATACTCTACTGAGAAGAGCCCAAAAACTGCACCAAAAGACTTATAGATTTAATAAGCAAATTCAGTAATGTAACTGGTTACAAAGTCAACACTTAAAAATCAATACATGATTTTTGTACATGAATAACAAACTCAGAGAGAGAAATTAGGGAAACAATACCTTTTAGAATCGTATCCAAAAAAATGGAACACCTAGGAATCAATGTAACAAAGGATGTTAAAGACCACTGCACTGAAAACTACGGTACTCTAAAAAAGGAGATTGAAGAAGATATTAGAAAATGGAGAGATATCCCATGGTCTTGGGTAGGAAGAACCAATGTGGTGAAAATGGCCATACTTCCAAAACTGTTATACAGATTCAGTGCAATCCCAATCAAAATTCCAATAGCATATCTCACAGAATTAGAGAAAACAATCTGAAAATTCATCTGGAAACAGAAGAGACCTAGAAGAGCAAAGGCAATCCTGGGCAACAAAGACAAGACAGGGGGCATCACAATTCCTGACTTGAAATTATACTATAAAGCTACTGTGATAAAAACAGTATGGTATTGGCAAAAAACAAACAAACAAACAAAAAAACAAAAAACAATCAGACAAACAAAAAAACCCGAACAGACCTGAAGATCAGTGAAGTAGATTAGAAGATGCAGAAACAACTGCAGACATACTAAATCACCTTATCTTTGACGAAGGTGCCAAACATTCATTGGAAGAAAGATAGTCTCTATAATAAATAGTGCTGGAAAAACTGGCTCTACACATGCTGAAGATCAAAACTAGACCCATGTCTTTCACCATGTACTAAGCTAAATCAAAGATTATTTTTTTTTGCTGCACCGGGGACTGAACTCACAACCTCGTGCCTGCCTGACAGGCACATAAGCCGCTGAGCCAAACTCCCGGCCCTGGTTTTTTTGAGGGAGGGTCGCACTGTGTAGCTCAGGCTGGCCTCGAACTCACAACGCTCCACCTACCTCAGCCTCCCGAGTGCTGGGATTAAAGGCGTGCGCCACCACGCCTGGCTTAAAGATCTTAATATTAAAACAGAAACATTAAATTTGCTGGAAGATACAGTAGGTAAAACTCTTGAAGACATGGGTGTAGGCAAAGACTTTACAAGCAAAACCCAGATTGCACAGGAACTATCATAAAGAATCACCAAATGGGATCTCATCCTACTGAAAAGCTTTTGCACAGCAGGAGAAAATGCCAACAGAGTGAAGAGACAACCCACAATATGGGAGAAAATGTTTGCCAGCTATTCCTCAGACAAAGGATTACTATTGAGAACATATAAAGAACTCAAAAAAGATCAGTCCTCCCAGATTTAAAGACCCAATCCAAAAATGGGCGTCTGAGATGAATACACACTTCTCAGATGAAGAAATACAAACAGGAAATAAATACGTGAAAAAATGTTCAACATCATTGGTCATTTGAGAGATGCAAATGAAAACAACACTGAGATTCCACCTCATCCCAGAAAGAATGACTGTTATCAAGAAATCAAACAGTAACAAATGCTGGAGGGGATGTGGGGAAAAGGAACCCTTCTCCACTGTTGGTGGGAATGCAGACTGGTGCAACCACTGTGGAAATCAGTGTGGAGATTCCCCAAAAACTAGGATTGGAGGTCCCCAGCTATTCCCCTTCTGGGTATCTTCTCAAAAGAATTAAAAACATCATACCACAATGATATATGTGCACCCATGTTTATAGTAGCACAGTTTATAATAACCAGATCTTGGAAACAACCTAAATGCCCATCAACTGAGTAACAGATAAAAAAAAATGTGGTATTTTTATACAATGGAATACTACTCAGTCATAAAGAATGATAAACTGGACACTTATATAGGTAAATGGATGCATCTTGAGAACATACTCATTAGTGAAATAAATAAGACACACACATGTAAATATCATATTGTTTCATTAGTGTGAGAAGCTGAAAGAAAAACATGTATATGTGTGTATATGTTTATAAAAAACAGTTAAGATAGTTATACTACTGATTTCTCTGAGTTGGCTCAATAGAAAGGTTGTTCAGACAATTAAATTCTGATGTCTTGTGCTCTGGGTGAATGATTTGGGGATGACAATGTGCAATGTATGTACGATTGTTACCCTGATTGATGTGCTTTGAAATATTGTAGTTTCTTTCATCTTTGAATAAAATGGATTTTAAAAAAGCTCAGTATAGCCAGTATGCACTAATAAAAAATGTGGGAAGAAAACACAACTCATACTGAATAGAGTTTTGGCTAATTAAAATCTCTTTTTTTTTTTTTTTTTTTTTTTGGTACGGGGATCGAACTCACAGCCTTGCGTCTGCCAGGCAGTCGCTTAGGCCACTGAGTTAATCTCTGGCCCTTAATTGAAATTTCTGATGTACTCAAAAGCGTACTTTTTTGAGGTTCAAATAGTTTTGAAGCCTGGGGTGTAGCTCAGCGGTACAGCCTTTGCCCAGCATGTGTGAAGCTCTGGGGTCATTCCCTAGCTCTGCCAAAAAGGAAATAAAGTCCTTGAGAAGTCAGTGTGGAAGAAAGAGGTGTAACAGGAGCCTTGGGGCACCAGAGCCACCTGAGTGAAATAGCAGAAAAGGAGCCCAGAGTTGCAAAGGGCTCTGGAGGGTCCGGGAGTCACCTGGATGGCCACAGATGTGGAGAAGCGGGGAGGTGGGTGCAAGCTAAGCAAGACCCTGCTGGTCAGCTCAGTCCTCAAGGGGACTAAGCCTACAGGAGTGTCCTGGACCTCACGAGTTGTGAGCAGCAAGCCAGATAGTCCTGGGGAGGACTTTATGGACTTCGGTTACAAGGGGGTGCATTTTCTTCTTTGGAGACAAAAACACAGAGGCTGCTTGCTCCCTCGACATCTCCCAGGGCTCTGAAGCAGATAGGATGCCACCCTCCCATGCCACCACAGCATGGGCTGCACCCCATCTGCACAGGGCCCCCAGCCTTTTGTCGGGATCTCAGAAGCACAAAGGCAAGCAGGGGATCAGGGGACGGTGCAAACTTGCAGCCCCCGTACACCTGCGAAGAAGGAAGAAGCTGAAACCTGTCTAGGTTTTGGATTTCGGGAATCTCTAATTTACAAAAGGCAAAAAGTTTTATTGGGTACCCCTTTGCCACTCAAGAAGGAGGCAGAAGTCCTTTTGGGGACTGAGAAGTAAGATTTAACATCATTGTATTTATTAGGTTCTGAAACAATACACATTCACATCCTTTTGAATACAGTACATTTGGCACAACAATGTTTACAATGAAATAACACTAATGAATGGCAAGAGATTAAAATTACATCCAGAAAGGAAAAAAATGTACAAATAAAGCATCACAATACAAAATAAAACCCTTAAAATTGAATACGTTTTATACTTAGCCAGAATTATTTTGCACATAATTTAAAAAGAGGTAACTTTTTAAGCCTTCTTTTTGTTTTTATAAAGCAAGAATGCATTATATTTTCACCTTTGGAGGAAAAATTATGCTTCTACTTCACAAAGTCTATAATGAGAGAACACAAGAGAATAGCTATCCTTCATTTTTTTTTTTTTGGCATTTTTTGCACTTTTTTTCCTTTAAAAAAGAGGGAGGGAGGGAGGGTGAAAGAGGGAGAGAGAGAGCGCGTGAGTGAGCGCTGGAAAGATTACAAAGAACTGGCAAAAATGTAAGAGTTTGTCTGCTTCCAAATTCTTGTTGCAAATAAAGTACTCAAGGAATACAGGAGCCTTTTTCCATAGGTCTAGACTGGATTTCAATGTGCCTGTGTGAGAGGCAGTGGAGGCATCTTGGCTGCTGGCTGTGGATGCTATTGGGGCCTAGAGCTGCCAGGTGGAATGTATTATCTGACTTCCCAGCAAAAATGCCTGTTGTCCTGTAGGAAGGGCCTGACCCTCATAGCCATGCAAACACCACCAGTCCTTGGACAAGGCCATTTGGCATTGTAGTTGTAGATGGCTTGGTTGTCTGAAGTTCATAGTGGTGAAGGAAGCAGGAAAGACAGGTGGGGGGGAAGGGGTGATTGAGGGTTGATTGAGATTATGTATGAGTGTGATGGGCGTATGGTTATGTCTCCCTAAAAAATGAGATGATACCACCGTGAAGATGTTTCTGTGCTTGTACTCCACTCCAGAAGATAGTCTGCCCCTGGTATGTCAAGTTACCGAAGATAAATTAAATTAATCCAATGTTCTTTATCACTTCACTGGTATGCCAAACACATGGATTGATATGGCATAATAGTCAATATTCGCAATCATCATAAGAAGAGATAATAATTACACCTGAGTTTTTAAAAAATAAAAACAAAAGAGAACTGAATGTCATCATTAGTAACGAAGGCTGTGACCAGCCAGATGCAAATAGGGACACACTCTATGGGCTCGAAATAGTCACTGTCCAAGCTTTAAAAGCGCAACTGAAAATATTCCCTTTGGTCCCCCATCTCTGTCAGGGCATAATACAGCACAGGAGAACTGTACATGAAATTTAATATAGCTTAATACACATATATGTTTACATCTTTTAAAATAAAATAAAATGAAATAAACAATAACCCCCCTCCAAAAAAAAAAAAAAAGATTACACCTATCTCTCGGTAACTTGAACCAATACGCTTATAGAGTATTGCACCTGGACATTATTATAATTATTCTTTCATAGACTAAAGTTTTATAATATGCCTGAACATGCAGCAGTTGATACCTCTATATTCAATGAATTAATTCCACAGGCCTTGCAGCAAACACTATATACAAAAATCTCAAATGTACAAAAGGCAAAAAGCTTCATTAGTGCCACTTTGCCACTCACAAGTATATATATTTAGGAACAGCTGGGAAATCCACGTGCAACAGTTGGAATGGATTCCATTCCCCTGCTAAATCAGTTCAGTAAAATAGGTAATCAAATGACCCCCAGGAAACATATACACAAAGCCACAGAGAACCCTTGGAAATCAAAGAATGTAACACTGTTAGCATATCTACAGGAGGTAACATCTCATTCATAAGTAGTGTCCACATGAGTTGCCACTGCATGTCACATGGAAACAAAACTCTGAGTACAACCAGTCACACTGTCAGTTTGCAAACCTGTTCCCTTTGGTCTCCTGCTATGCTCTACCCAACACATGGTGAGCCTCTTCCCACTTGTGCCAAAAGTTGACACTTCATAATTAACTTTAAATGCTTAATGCTTAAAAACCACAACACAGTAGTACTACCATTTTGGAGAAATGCACAAAATAACACATTGCTGCAGAAAATAAATAGCGTTTATGCTGGGAACTCAGGACGACACTGGGAACTGAGTTTTGCCAAGAACCCTAGGGTCCTGGCCATTGCTGTGGTGGCCATTGTATTCAGGTAGAACTGTAATAACGAGGAGCGCTACTTATTTCCTTTTCTTTCAGTTCAACTAGCCCTCATGTGCACAATCTTGGACGACTGGATTCTCATTGTATATTAGCCCTTTAATATCTGCCTGTATTCATACTTGAATTTCTATCTTTTGGCCAATTAGAAAGCTAATTTTGATAATACATTTTTCAAATGTTAATGAAGTTCAAAAATCAGAATTCTTTTTTCCACAGAGTGATTTCTTTTATGAGATACAAACTTGTAAGACTCTGGCATGCTCAAAAGCAGACACCAAAGCAAGCCAGAATGAGCCATTCTCGAGCAAACCAATGCGGCTCGCCAGCCTGTGTGTCTCCTGGGTCCCCTCCATCAAGGGCACCTGCCTTCATGTGGAGGAGGTGCCAGTCTCTTCTTGTCCTGGGCAGAAGGGCAGGGATGGCAGGCCAGAGGACAGAAGGGACGAGAAGCAGGAGGTGTCAGGATTCTCCATCCAATGGCAAAGACTGAGTCTTCTTGTTTGATATTTTTCTTTTTTCTTTGTAATAAAAGAACTGCAGGTGCTTCACAGCTAGGAGTCCCCATGGAGTGGAACCAGGCTTGCCACAGTCCAACCATGGCAATGTAGACAACCAGGGGCCGACCCAACTCCAGTCTGTATTCCAAATGAGGCAAGACCCGAGAGTGCCTTCTGGTCACCAGGAGGTGGGATAGGAGGTGGCATGGGGGAAGGGAACGCAATAAATAGAGAATGGCACGGGATGGGGGCTCCGGGAAGAGGAGTAGTTCTGGACCTTCTGAGTCTCTGCAACCTGGGGTCTTCTCAGCATCCTCCCTGCAGCAGCGGCAAGCCCACCCCAAGTGGCTTCTCAGGGCATCAGGTCTTCACCAAAGTAGGAGAAGCCTTTGAACTCCTCCTGGTTGATCTGCTTCACAATCGCTTCATCCACAAGCGTGAGTACTGGCTCTTCCCGGGTAAAGTCTTGGTCAAAGTTATTGACGTCTCTTTTGGTTTTCTGTGGGAAAACAAAAGAAAGCACTGAGTCAAGGCTGATCTGCTTCCCGAGGGAAGCCCACGGTGAGTGGGCATCCAGGGAACCAGCCTCTCGCCAAAGCGAGCCTCTAGCTACTGGAAGCAGACTAAGGGCCGTTCCAATGAGGCAACGATGGATGGCCCCAGGACCGGGAGGTGACAGCGGAGGAGGAGAGAAGGAATGAGCTGAGGTGAGAAGGAAGAAGGGGTGTGTGGGAATGATGGAAAAGCAGGGAAGTGGGATTCCCACAGGCTGTGTGTGTGTGTGTGTGTGCGCACGCGTGTGCGCATGTGCATGTGCGTGTGCGTGTGCATATGTGTGTCTGGAGAGAGTGGGATGCAAAGCTCCCACCTCGTCTCCCTTCATAACATCTGTCATAAACCTTGGGCATCAAGTCCTTACTTCCTGTAACCCAGGGAACCTGAGTCCACCTCCTCCAGAGTCTCTAGTGCTCCAGATTTCATAGCCCTGCCACGTCTGCTCAGACGACATTCTCTTTATGAGCAGGAGGACTAGTGGGGACAAGATCATGTTCTAGGAAGTCTGCCTTGACCCCCACCTGCCCTCACCATGACCTTAGTTTACACATCGGTATTATTATTCTTGCACTTGACAAGCGGACTCGCCACGATGTGTTTGTCTTTGTCAAGTCCATGAGCTCCTGCAAGGTCCATACCTCATCTAACTCAAGTCAGGGTCCATAATGAACAATAAGTCATAAGCTTATTGAGCTTCACTCAGCAAGTGTCTCTTGAGTGAAGTGAGCAAACCTATTACTCACCTCCCCACAACTCAGAGGACCCAGACCTGGTTAGAAGTTCAAATTCGCAAAGCAGGACTGTTTGGCTTAGAGTTGGGGGGTCAGGGAGTAGCGATCAATCAACCCACAAACAAAGTCTGGTTTTTGGAGAAAATCAGGAAGGATAAATAATGCCCTCTGCCTTTAGGAGTTTACAGCTGCACTGGGGAACCAGTATGCCTGTCTAGAACATATTGCATTGGTTGGAAAAACTTCCATAGAAAAGTCAGGGCTTGGGGCAAGGGGTGAAGGATGGGCTACAGTTGTGTTGGTAGAGATGGGAGAAAGGCATCTTGGCAGGGTGACAGATGGGACAAAGGCAGGAGCATAAAAGACATACACGTCAGACAGCAGGTTTGCCAAGATGCCTGCAGTGGAGTCTAGTGTGGGAATTGTGGGAGGTAAAGCTGAAGCCCCCTGTGAGGCTTTCAATATTATTCTCCCTCACCTCCAATACAGTGTATGGCACACTGTTGGGAAGATAGGAGGCACCTAACAATTCTTTCTAAAGACACTGATGAACTGGTACTACCCAGGACAAATAACCTGGATAATGGAATATATCCTATGGGAATGTTAGCAATATAATTTTTTTCCCCACTACCAGACATTGAACCCAGAGCTTTTACAATCAGTTACATTTCCAGTCTTTTTTATTTCTTATCTTGAGACAGGGTCTTGCTAAGTTGCCCAGGTTATGCTTGAACTTGCAATCCTCCCACCTCAACCTAGCAGAGTATTAGGATTATAGACATGCTTCAAAATGCCCTACTAAAATTAGCAATACTATCTGCAGGAGAAATAATATGCTCCATGCTTTGTGGGAACCAGTAACCTAAAAGGTATCAATGAGCAGTCCATGAAAAAAGTGGCTTTGAGTCAAACCTGTATCTGTACTCTGTATCCTCATGTACAAGGCAAGTTAATGTCTTTGAGAAGTTGTAGAGCACAGAAACCGGGCTGCTTTGTTCCGGCTACCCTTCCTCAAACTTGCCATTAACTCCTCTCAGCCCACCTTCCCCCATAGTTTCCTAACACCTCTCGCAAGAGCAGAGCTCTGCAGGGCAGTTTGGGAAGTGCTGCTTCGGGCTTTACGAAGCGTCTTCACATTCATTTCCTTGTCTGAACCCTGGGACAGGCAGGTATTGTCATCCCATTTTACATGTTTGAAGATGTTAGGTGGCTTGATGAGAATCAAGAAAAACCACAGCCTTAAAAGGCAAAGCTGGAATTTGAATCTAAGTCTCAGCATGATGCTTCCCATAGGGTGGAAGGTACAGTCACTGGACAAGCGGGAAGACACGGAAAGGGTCAAATTCAACCACCAGGAGACATATAGGAAAAGCCAGTGAGGTAAGATAAAGCCAGAAACGTCTGCCATAGGTAATGCTCATGGGGGAGCACCTGGGTTGTAGAAAAGTGGATACCATGGGCAGGGGATCTGTTTTAAATAGCTCCAGATTGAGTTCAGAATCACGGGCAGCACAAAGAAGGATGAGCTCAGCCATCCTATTTTTCAGCACATCAGTTCTGTCTGGGATCTTTGCCCTGGGAGTGAGCTGAGTATTTCAGGTCTCAGAGACCCTGGAAGGAGGAAGCAAGGTGACACAGAAAACCCAAGGGATTCCCAGAAGCAGGACTTACAGTTGCAGGACATCGTGTTGCCCCTTGAGACAGGAAAAGCTCAGGAGTGGCTTAGTGGCCTGTGGCAGGACAGCTAGCCTGGGGCAGGACTACCCGTTCTCCTTCTCTAAGGTATACAGGACCAAAGGAAGAAGAACCCTGTGCTGACTGGGGCTTCAGAGAGGAACAACAAAGCGTCCCCATAGTGATGCATGTGCTATGGGAGGGTGGTGCCCCGGAAAAGGGAGTGGTAATGTCTTTCCTGATGGGCTCTATGGAAGGAGGGATGGATTAGCTAATGATTGGCCCACTGTGCTGGGTGAAGTGAGCCCAGAGGCAGGGATGGTGTGAGAGGCTGTGGCAGCAACTTCAGAAGCACCAGGAATCATCCCAAAGGCAACAAAGAGGCACACACATTGGGGCTGGAGCAGAAGGGGCTAGGAGGTGGCGGCAGCAGGGTGAAGAAGAGAGACAACAAATGGGCAGGAGGAAAAGTCCACTTGTAATATCATTAAGGATGAGCTGCGAACAGCGGGTCTCTAGAGTTCTCAGGAGCGGGAACCCCTCAGCCCTGCTACACCCCTCTCAGTCAGCCACTACCCTGACAGCATGTATATGAAGATTCTCGGAAAACTCATAAACTCTCTGGCTTTGGCTTTTCCCGTTTTCCTGAATGTTTGTGCTTCGCTCTTTAGTCATTAGTGTCCGTTACATAAAAACTGGTTTCTAATCTCCAAATTTCACGAGTTATTGAGTGTCCATGAGAGAACTAAGCTTGGTCAATATAGCTAGGTATATCATTCCTAGACCTCCAGTTCTATGGTGGGCTCACTTAGCCATTTGGCTCTGAGTTTCAGGGGTCTCTGAGGCATCTGAGGCACTTGATAGGGTATGCCACTTGTCCTGACCTTGGCAGACCTGGCTCACGCAACCCCTTGCACAACCTGACCCCTGCTTGGTTTTCCTTGGGGACATCTTAGGTGCATGACAGTTACTCATCTTTAATTCAAATAACCAACATCCCCGCTGTGTGCAATTCTTGACTTTGGTTAGAGTTTCCCAAGACAGACTCTGTCCGCTAGTACTGGGATACAGATAGCATAGCACCTCTAAATTTGGAAAAGACTAGGATTAGTTATATCCTTTCCTCACTGATCCTATTCTTTGAACTGATGCTGTCTTCCTCATGGAGCAGGCATGGGGCTCAATTCACACTTGCAATGGATAAGCTCAGACACTGTGTATCCCAATCCTCGGTCACCCCACTCCCTTCCTCTCATGCCTAAATGCCAGCCTCTTAGCCTGCCTTGACAGCCTCAAAGATGCCTCTGAGTACACAAAAGAACATTCCAGCTGTAGCCCTTCCCTCCTCCGTAAAGCTTTCTCCATAGCCTTTGGTTCACTCTTGGGAAAAGTTACATGGGATAGAGGAAAGACTACTGGCTGAACTTCTGTTTTGCTACTCCTTGACCATAGCACTCTGTGAGGTCAACCTCTGTCAACCTTGGTCTTTTATCTGTACAAGTTGGGTGGAAACAGATGCCCTATAGGTAGCCTTGAATACTAAACAAGAAGCCAGATGTTACATGGTCAGACCTGACATGGAGTGGGCACCCAGGACCTAAATTCCTGCCCTCTCTAAATCTTAGCATCCATGTGTCACAGGCAACTGCCACACAGCCTCGGTTGTGCTACCCAGCACAGTCCCTGTGATGTGCTGTCAGTGAGCTGCTGGAAGCTTGGGACTGAGCTTTACATTCCACTGTATGCCTCTAAGTCTTGAGCTAACGAGGAGCTGGGGCCTTCCTCCAGGGACTGGGATTCTTCTATGGGGCTTTGTTACTCTTCGGATAAAATTCTGAGTTTCTACACTTGCCTGCTCCTGAGGCCTTCATGATCTCGCCTCTGCCCACGTCCCTGGTACCACTGAGTCACGCACTTCATATCTCAGGCTCCTCTGCCTGGGGCTCACACTCTCCTCTGTGCCTTCCACCCATGTCTGCTCCTTTTCCCACCTCTGTGTGTCTGCCCTTCCTGCAGGAAGTCCCTCGTGTCCCTCTGAGGGTGACTTGAGTCAAACATTCAATGGGTGCCTCATCTTTTCTCCTGAGCTCTTATCACAGCCCTTCATAAAATGAGGGCTCTGTGAGTTCCACGCAGGCTGGGACTGGGAAGAACTCATCATTCTCTGCTAGCCCAGCACAATGCCCAGCACGGACTGCTTACTCAAGCTATCTGCTGGAAGAAGTGGCTGGATGCACCTCTCTTGCTTCTACCGTATCCAGAGCCAGCAAAGTGACTTGGGTTCAGGGCCAGTGGCTGCTGTCTTGACAGAGGGCTTTTTCATTTGGGGAAGTGGAGGTGGGGTGGGGAGGAGGCTGAGGTCTGGCTCATGAAGGGTCTGGAGTGAGACAGCCCAGAGCAGCACTAAGCCCCAGGGTGCCAGCAAAACAGGAGGCTTAGGCTTAATTAATGGGGTCTCTTGAATGCTTCAGGCATACGGGTTCTCTAATTGCTGGTACGAGATAGAGACAAAAACAGTTTTAACCAGGGTTTGGGGAAATTCCATCAAGACGAATGTGTTTTGGGACTTGGCGGGTATGTCTGGTCCTCAGGCTTGGAGTTGAGGGAAAACAGCATTCCTGTTCCCTTTGGCATCTCTTTAGAAATCAGGTCTTGGAGTTAGAGATCTTAGGCTGACATCAGGAAAGGGCCCATCTCTGGTGTTTGCCATGGGGGAGGGAGATAAAACTAGAACTATGCAATCATTTCAAATCTCACCCCCCATCCCGCTGAGAGATGGAATCACAGGAGCTAAGTCCTGGGCTGCTTTATATATCAGGCCTGGAGACCCTGCTGGGTGTCAGTATTTAGACTCCAGCACCGAAGTGGACCAGTGGCTAAACACTTACTTTCTGTCTGGCCAGTGGAACTCTTTTCCAACCTCATTTACTGGAGCCTTAAACACAAACTTGGAGAAGCTAGTGGCTTTTGCTCCTATCCTTATCTGATTACTGGGAGATTAGTGGATGGCTTTGTCTGCAAGCATGGAGACGACTCCTTGATCTTATAACAGAGACAAGGGCCTGGCTCTCACATGACCACCTTAGTGGTACCTGACTTCTTCCCCTCTGCTTGCTATGAGTGATACAAGCCTTAGTAGCAGACTGACTGTAAGCTGGGGTCCTCCAGAGTCTGTGGGAATAGCCAGCAGTAACAGACATGCTGCCTCTCCAAATCACAGGGCTGGAAGTGCAGCTCAGTGGTAGATCCTGGGTTCAATCCCCAGCATGGCAAGCAAACAGACAAAAAACACCTGGTTCTCTCTAGGTCTCTTGTAAGTCTTTCCTGATACCAGTCATGTCCTACTTTGCCCTCCTTTCAGTTTCTTGGCACTGCCTGAATCCTGCTTTTAGCCGCTTCTAATACGTCACATGTACCATATTCCCCTCTCATAGCCTTTGAGGTACCTGCTGCAAAGCAGAGTACGCAGCAGACTCTCAAAGTTCATTTGCATGGCATTAATTCACTCACCAAATCCTTCCTAACTTAGAAATATTCTTATCTAAACTCTATTTCTCTCCTTTACATAATATTCTACAGAAAATGCAAGAATTTAAATCATCAGAATACTTATCACCAATGAACTAGATCTTTACATACGTTCATACGTATGCTCATTATACTCGTACATTCTAATAAACAGAGTACTTGTGAGTATCTTTATACATACATGCTCATGTGTGAAGTTAAATGAAATAGGAAATGTATCACTGTATAGGACTGGACCAAAATTTCAGGTTAACTCTTAAGTTAGAAATTTCTCTAAAACATAATCCTTTATTCCTTCTTCCCCTTTTTACCTTTATTAACCAACAGTTGTTCATACTAGCTGGGAATGGTAGCACATGCCTATAATCTCAGTACTCAAGAGGTTGAGGCAGGAGAGCTGAAAGGTTAAGCTCAGACTGGGCAACTTAGAGAATCAGCAAGACTCTATCTCAAAGGTTATAAGAACATACAGATAAACTTCAAAGTACTATGCAAATATTACTGAAAATCTCTCATCCATCTTATTGCTATATCCTTCAGCTTTTTGTCATCTTAAAATGTGAGGGATATGCATGCACCCAACCTATTAAGACACCTATAAAAATGTTGTTCAGGGCAGAACTAACATGGGCTCTACAGACAGTCTCTTGCAAGGCTGACGACATGTCCCAGCAGCACTCTGTGGGGTGTGATTGTCAAGTCTACTGAGAATCAACCAGCCCCAGGCAAGTTTTTCATCTTGTTCATGAGGACCATATCAGGGAGACTTTCGATTGCTTGACTAGAATAAGGATACAAATGCCTACAACAGGTCTCTACTACTCGTGAAGTTAATTTCCCCCCCAAACATCAAAAAAACTAATGTTTTCTTTCTTTTTTTTTTTTTTTTGGCGGCACCAGGGATCAAATTCACAACCTCACACCTGCCAGGGCAGGTGCTTAAGCCACTGAGCCAAACTCCCAGACCTACTTTTTTGAGGCAGGGTCGCACTATGTAGCTCAGGCCAGTCTTGCGCTTACGTTGTAGCTCAAGCCGGCTTCAAACTCACAACGCTCCTCCTACCTCAGCCTCCCGAGTGCTGGGATTAAAGGCGTGCGCTATCACACCCGGCAAAAAAACTAATTCTCATAAAATCCTCTAGATACTTTAATAATACCCATCTCAAACTATTCCAAATCCACATTCTCCCTAATTTTGAGTACTGAGTAATTTATCTTTGCAAAGAGTAAATTATCTTTGCTTCTTTATTTGGTTTTATTGCTTCATCCTATCATATCCAAATCATATGGAAGATTCTTCAGTAACCTGGGCCCTGAACCTCAACCTCAGCAGCACATAGGAATCACCAGGAGGATTTTTAAAGCCTGATGCTCGTTCATCCCCAGAGTTTCTGTGTAATCCGCTTTGGGATCTGACCTGGGCATGGAATAGCAGGGATCCCCAGGTGATATATATATTAAATGTAATTGGTTCATTCATCTGTCTCAGGTTTCAGTTCTCTCTTAGTGGTTTTCGCCCTAATCTTTGAATTTTGAAGGTATTTCTCCATGGAGGTAAAATAACAGCCTTGTTTTCTTGTCGTTGTTTAACACAGTGGTTCTCATGCTGGCAGGGCATCAAACCCAAACCCAGTTCTACAGAGTGTTGCCCCACACTTTGTGAACTGGAATCTGTGTGTGTGTGTGGTTGAATTTCCAATCGGTGATAATTTTTTAGAACTCTGTGAGTAATTCTGATGTTGAGTCTAGTTGAGTTTATGGAGGGGAGCGAAGATCTTTCTTCTTTTTTCTTAGCAGTTTCAGAAGGCCTTTTTCGTGTTCAAAAGCCTGTTTAGAAGCCTAAAGTTGTTCTAGCGTTGGCTTTCTTTCAAGTTTATATTCTATATTGGCATTCCTTCTCAGTTTCACTCCTTCCTTCCTTATCTTATATGGGTTTTCATACAATGGGACATCTGACAGCTTGATGGATAATCACACTGGTTTCCTTAGTCACTTTCTGAGATGTAGTGTAGTATAGTCCTACAGTGTGGATTCCATTACTGATGCTTTACTTATGAATCCTTCTGGCCTGGGTAAATTAGTCTCTTCATGTCCCCATTTCTTGTCCAGTAAATGGAGACATTACACACTTGTTATATGAATTAAATAATATATTCAAGTGGTGAGAACAGGACATGACATAGAGTAAATTATCTTTGCTTCTTTATCATGGATCACAATTGCAGGGTATAACATACGATGTTGCTCCAGGATGATCCTTTAGGGAGAGATTTCTATTTGGTCTTTGTTCACAAAATAATCCTTGTTTCACCTGGGCAACCTGTGTGCTTTCCTCTTCCATGTCCATTAAATCTAGAACTAAGCAGTCTTCACTCAAAGAAAAGAGCCGTATGTGTGGTCATTCAAAATAATGTTCTTTTCAGCCCTGTGTTTTCATTCTTTTTTTTTTTCCAGTGACATGACATTTATAATATGCACTTGGTGTATCCTGGTGGGCCACTTTTAAACTTTCTGGAATAAGGTAGGATAAGAAAAACAAGGAAGAATGGAAGAAGATGGGTTTTCCTTTGAGCACATATTTCCTTTTATCTGCAGTGAGCTGTGAGCCTGTGCACTGGGGAGCCTGGGGTAATTGGAGTCACAGAGCTCAGGAGCTGGGGTGCCTGTGCCTCCCCAGCTGACACTGCCTGTCAGGGACACAGACCCAGAAATGCCCCTCGTTGCATTATTACATTAAATCTCCTGATTTTCAGACGCTGCCAATTTGGTTTTTTAAAAAATTGTTCTCTTAGCTGAATGGGTCTCACAACCCTCCAGTTTGTGAACTTACTTTTACTTCTTAGAGGAGAAGAAAATGAAGACCCCTTTGCTTTTGAAGGACAAATGATTAGCTTCAAGGTAGTTCTCAGCCAATCCCTGGTCTTCAGAGAGGGGCCACACCAAGTCCTTGCCTGCCCTCCTCCAATATCAGTAGTTTCCCTCTAAACTGCTTGGGGATGGGGGCTACTTCGCTCCTGGGGTGGGCAGTCTGTACATACTGATGTATTCCTTAAAATGGACCACATTCCTGTAGACTACCAGCCATTCTGCACAAGCAAACCACAGCTGAATTCTGCCAGGTCAGCTGTTGGCTAGAATCCAACCATTTCTCCTTTTCCCCTCCCAGCTTGTTATTGTTTGCTAAACTATAAAAAATGTATTTTTACAAATTCCATTTGAAGAGTTATCTTGCAAAAAAAAATAAAAGCTAACTCTATTTTTAGTTATTAGCTAACACCTATGTCCTACCCTACACCCTAAAAAGATTTCACTGATCAAAGGAGTTCATTTGGCTACAACTGTCTGTGAATGAGCTAGGGGAGGGCAGATGGCTACCAAACGTGTGTTCCCATACTTGTTCCTAGTAATCCCCGAAGGGTCAGCTGGGAGGCAGTGTGCTTTTGGGAGCCTCCAGAAGGAAGGGAAGAAACAACATACCACTCCTGGGTGTCTCCTGCTCCCACAGAAGCAGGAAACATGGTCTTTGTCTGCTGTGGGTCTAGCGAGGAGTTTTTCAAGGTGATGCTCAAGTCTGTTTCTACCTGTACGTGCCATGGTGCAATTTTAAGCAAAAGTGAAGAGTTGAAAGTTTTCTAACCCTGGAGTTCCCAACCCCTGCCCCATCCCCATATCACCACCACAGTGGGGTCCCAACAAAACTATGGACGTTGGCCTTAGAATTTCATATAATTTTCATGTGTCATGTAGTATTCTCCAACCATTAAAAGATACATTGAGTTGCACAAAAATAGGCAGAGGATGTATGTGGCTGCAGCCCCTACCCTTGAGGAGGGGCTCTGAGGTTCCACAAACGTCGAGTAATAGCAAAACGGGTAAGTTATGTATGTGGACAATTTTGGGTTTTCTCGTGGAGAAAGTTTACTTACAGATCCTAAATTAAGAACTACAGATTCAGGGCTGGGGATGTGCTCAGTGGCAGAGTGCTTGCCTAGCATACTTCTGGTCCTTCCTGGGTTTGACTCCTAGGACTACGAAATAAAACCCCAATACACCAACTTAAACGTTTCCCCTAATAAAAATGCTGACATTCTGTGGTACGAAAATCCCCTCTAAGGAATCCACATAGAGGAGAAAGCCCTGAGAAGTTATTCCAGAATCTGAAAGGTGAACTTTTGCTTAAGTCCCTTGGACCCCAGGGGTCCCTGGCAAGGAGCATCCCCTCTGGTCCCATAGGAAATGGGCTGGAAAAAGTTTCCCAGTGTAGTCCAAGTACCTAAAAGCTCTTTGCAGAAGGGTTTTTTTTTTTTTTTCTCACCCAGGACTACTAATGGAATACAGGCCTCACATACGCTAGGCAAGCACTCTACCACTGACTCTTGGCCCTTTGAAAATTTTACTTTGAGACAGTTGCCCAGGCTAGGCTTGAACTTGTGACCCTCCTGCATGGGGCTCTGAGTACCTGGGATTACAGGTGTGCATACTACACCCAACTCCAGAGAGCTCTTTCAAATGCTGATAAACTAAGTGTCTTAGCGCCAGGGTCATCTTTTCCCATTCTTGATGAATGCAGCATTCTGGGTGGTTCTGAAGGCTGGGGCCCAAGTCCTTCCCAGCCTAGCCTAGCTCTACATATAGGCACCATCTGGCTCCAACTGCTTGATTCTAAAGTCTAATAACAAAAATACAAAGCATAAAATCCAGCTAAGGGTCATCTGGGGTCCCATAATCATTAATGAGTCCACACACTGTTGGTACAGTACACACTAGTACTACCCAGTCTGTCCATGCAGTACACACTAATGCTACTCAGTCTAGGTCCACTTAAGAAAGAGGCCTAGAGGTGTCTCTAGGTGGCCCCTGGGTTTTGGCAACCTGGCAAGGCAGGCACCTTTGACAGGACAAGGTGGGCCTGCTGCAGCTTCTGTCACTAGCAGAGCCCAGCCCAGCTTGGCCCTGCAAGCTCCCCTCTAGTTGACTGGCTCCATCCCTACAGCCCAGCAGGGAGCACTAGGTTTTCCCTATACAGTTGAGTCCATTGCCTTCCAAGAGCAGAAATGAGAGCCAGATGGGTTCATTTCCCTCTTCAAAGCTGCAAAGGAGCTCTGAAACCTGCCTTGAGACAAGGATCTGGTGCAGCTGTGTGGGAAGAGAAATTCTTTTACTGGGAACTGAGGTCCCTCCTACACCTTGACCTCTCTCATCCCCATGGTTTTCTTCCCTGGCACTTCTTGAAACTAGGGCTAAATGATGTCTCAGCTACTGCCTCTCTTCTCCCCTAGATGAGCTCCATGTTGCCTCCACCTCGGTTCCCACCCTGCAACATGCCAGGGACAGCCTGTTTTTTCATGTGGAAAACACAAGCTCCTAGGTGGAGACCTGGTCAGGTGCTAGCACTGCACCAAGTGCCTGGATGCCTGACTCACCTATCCCACACCCACACTAAGGGCAGGTCAATGCCCGTGCATCCCCATTGTTCGGAAGATGCAAACCAGGCTCCAAGGTGTCAAAAAGCTTGCCTTTGCCAGGAGGAGGCAGAGGCAGGATTACAGCTCAGCTTTTCTGACCCAGAGGCTGGGTTCCCTGGCGTGTGCCATCCTGCCCCCCACTATGATCTGCTGGGAGGCATCGGTGCAGCCGTCTGTGTGCAAGTATGAAGCACTCTGCCTGGCACAGGCTTTAAGTTCAGTGGTTGCTGCCAGCAGTGGTGCTGCTTTGAAAACAAACAATTGTGTTCTGACTCCACACTCCCAACCATTCATGAGGCCACCATCCCCATTAGGCCTTTTTGGGGTCATTTCTTAGACATAAAGGATGTAGCAGGGCATCGCCCATAGACATGTTGTACTATGAGGGCCGGGGATTTAGCTCAGCGGCATAAGCATCTGTCTGACAAGCATGAGGTTGTGAGTTTGATTCTTTTTTTGATACCAAAAAAAGAAAAAGAAATGTATTTTGATCAAAAGTAAGAAACAAGCACATCAATCCATGTCAGCACCCCAAGAAAACTCAGCAAGCTCTACTTTACTATCTGTGAAAAGTTCTGTATTTTACTCTGCTACCATATCCCATCCCATTGTCTCCCCTCCTCTCCTGTTCTAGCCTCTCCTCCCCTATCCTATGCTTCATTTACTTTTTTTCCCCTGTGCCTCGCTCACTAAAGTGATCTGACGACTTAGACTGAGTGAACCCTGAAATAGGACAAACAAGTCTCAGGGGACCCAGAAATCAAACATGATGTAGAAAACACGGCATGGGGATCCAGAAATAGTCTTAGGAGGAGAAGGCAGCTCCTGCCTGCCGCGGCTTGCCTGGGGCCTGATCTTGCTGAGCGATGGGACTTGCAGAGGCAGGATCCAGGCTGGGTGCATTAGAAGCCTCACTCTCCAGCTGGAAGCAGGCGGGCAAATGGTGGCCACCCTGCCCCACTGTGTTTCTACTGATGCAACCCCTCTCTCCTTAGAATCTACTTTTCGAGCAGTGTCATTGTTAACAGCTGCTGGGGTCTAGCTATTCCAGGAATATTTTTGGTAGCCAAGGAGACATTTCCAGGATGGTCCTGGCAAAGGTCATGTTCTTCCACTAGCCAATCTCCCTGCTTGCCTTATTTATGAAAATGTTCTAGATAGAGATCAGTTCTCTTGGCCTAGGATTTATTATTGTGTTGCCTGCTGGCTTTGAAACAGGAATTACAAACATTCGAGTATGCGTCTCTCGCGTCAAGATGAGGTCACCCCACCTTCTTTCACCATTCAACATTGATTTCAGGTTTCCTAATGCAGAATCTAATCACCCCAAAATTTCCAGGCATAGACTGGAATCAGTCAGGGGCCATAAAAGGAAAGATGAGAATTTAGAGATGGATCTGGGAAATACTCTCTAGACAAACATAGAGCGACTGAATTCATTTATTCACAAATACAGATTAACACCTGCTGTATGCCAGGAAGGGTGTCAAGTGCTGGGGACACACCTGCAGACGAGGCAGGTGAGCCCCACTCCCTTGATAGAGCAACCACATGGTACTAACTGTTGACCTTGGGTGATAGGCACACAGGGATTTAGTAGGCAGTTCTCTCCACTTTAGTATGTGACTGAATTTTCTGAGTATGCGATTGAATTTTTTCAGTACTGATTGAAAAATTCCACCTCTCAAAAACATGATGCTGAGTGAAAGAGGCTAGACACATAAAAATACATACTATGTAACTCCATTTATGCAAAACTCCAGAAAATGCAAATCTAATCATCAGTGATAGAAAGTAGATGAGGACTGCTTGGAACCAGGGAATTTTGGGGGAGGCTAGAAATGTTGTCTTATTCAGTGCATGGAGTGGATACACTGATACATGTCGGGGCTGAATGTGTAGCTCAGTGGCACAAACACTTATTAGCATGTGAAAAGCCCTCGGTTTAATCCCCAGTAATGTCAACAAAACAAAACAAAATAAAACAATTATACATTTTAAATGGGTGTGCCAAAGCCTATGTAAATTTGGTTGTACTAAAGTTGATTTAAAAAACCCTGTGAGTCCTTGCTATCGTAAAGCATGTTTACATGGAAGGGCAGGGGCTGGAAGAAACTTTAAGGATTACTTAAATGGTTCACTTTATAGAAGGGGACTGGGAGCTCCCATGACTGGTTTGGGCAGCACAGAGAGTAACAGCAAGGACCAGCACCCACCTCTCTCTAGCTTTCCACCTTTAGCTTACAGGGTTGGTACATAATTCTGAAATCCTCTATTTTGGGGTAACCGTATTTTGAATCATTTGGTGGAACACCTATACATCCCAGGTACCTGTGGCCCAAGTCTGTCATGCCTCCCTAGGGAGACGGCAAATTCTGTTGCTGTCAAACACTAGCAGAGACGCTGGCCAAAGTCTCCAGCTCTGTTTATTGTCCAAGTCATCTCACCAAAAGCCCCACTCTGCAGGGCTTATCTTTTCATCCCCTACTGAGGGCAAGTCGATTTCATACCTTGCCAGCCCAGATGCTCTTAACCCTCTTCCATACCCAGCTGGGCTCACACACCTGAAATATTTTACTAATATCCAAGCTCTGTGTACTAGGAAAAAACTCTTTTAAAGCAGAGTAGGTCCTGAAAAGGAGTAGCTGGAAAAACACAGAGGGAAGATACCCCGTGTTCACATAGGCAGGCCATCTCACTGTGAAGAGCTAGAGGTCCATGCAGGACCTTAATGAACTTTCACAAGCCTAATGTTATTTGTCAAATCCTGGAATTCTAGCAAAATACTTGAATGTTAAGTTCAGTCTGAACCTAATTCTGCTATCGTCCCTACACAACAAAGGAAACAAACAGGGCACCGACTCCCACAAATGCAAAACTGGATTTCCTAGAGCTTCTTTCTGCCTTGACAGATGGGCCCTGTATATTCGAAGTCTTAGCCTTGGAGATGGATGTGGGCCCAGGGACACTGTCAGTGTGTAGAATGTGCCTGTATTCTTCAAAGAGCAGATGTGGGTTTTAGGGCTCAGGGACTGGAGGATGGGTCTCTTCTTGGGAAGATGTGGGTTCTTTCTCCTACTTGGCTGCCTCTGAACCAGCCTCCATGTACCTGGTCCTGCACTCCTGGCTGCAGTACCTTTTGCCCTCTGTGAGACTGCAGGAGGGCACTGCTCCTCCAGCAACGTGGCCCCACTTGAACAAGACCTTTTGCAAGTCTGAGGGTGAAGAGAGGTTTGACAAGACTCCTGGAACCACAGCGGCCCTTACTCTCAGCCTGTTTCACGAGGCCCTTATGCCATCTCTCACCCCGTCTCCAGCAATGAGAGATAAGGTTAAAAACTCCTCTCCCCAAGAAACGTCTACACTAGCGAAGTTCTGGAATTTAACCTATTGCCCATTATTCGTTGAGTATTTCACATTACAGAGTTTTCTCCCACCCCTTAAACTTCCAAACGTGGTGCCACTAGGTTTTGGCAGGGGATGCTTTCCCTCCTTTTGCCAACTTTTCTTTTCAGGGCTGCAAAGAAAGCACTAAGTATATTTCAATAAATCCCTGCTGATTAGAAATGGCCTGTGGATGTCTTTTCCCATGTGCTGTTCTTTTCCTAACCCTTCCAATTTTTCTCTGTGGATCCAGTCCCTTTAGGAAGTCCTCCTGATTTCTCCTGCTTTTGTTTCCTTCCATCACACACTCTAGCAAGTCCTCTATGGCTCCCAGGTGGACCCTCTGTGTTACTTCAAGCATCAGCAGGCACCAGTTGATGAACCCAGAAAAGCATAGCCCAATCTAACAGTCATTCAATCATAAAGGAAAACTAAGGAGCATAATATAGAGATGCCCAACCAAGCCCAGGCCAGCCTAGCCGGGGCCAGACTCTCCCTGCAGGGGGGAAACTGGGGTGAGGGAGGGACTAACATGGTGTAGTGGTGAGTCCCCCACCCAGGCCACAGGAATATTCATTCCTGCTAGCAAAGTGTTCTTAGATGGCAGAATCTCTTGTGCAGAGTCCAAGATGCCCCAGCATAGCAGCTTAGTTTAGTGGGCTGTGGGAACCCATTGCACTGGTGTGGCATCTCATTGGTGACCGCCAACAGCACAGGGCTGGGCAGTGAACAGTTAGTTCAGCAAAAACACCACTGGGGAGGAAGGAAAGGAGAGTAAAGGAGGTGAGAAATCTGTAGAGGAAAAGGACACAACTAATACTGTGAGGAAACTCGGGACACGATCTCAAATTGGAGAAGGCTAGAACCATGCACCTGGGGTGAGCTGGCCTTGTACTGTGCCTCCCTCTTCTAGGTATTCTCCCAGCGTAGCCCAGTGATCTTGGAGGTTTAGACCAAGCAGGCTCTCTACAGAACTCCGAGGTGTGTTTCTTATTGGTCTCCCCATGGCTTTCTGCTTTCTTATAGCTGCTGCCCAACTGGATGTGCCACCTCCTCATCTAGGTGCCTGTCTTCCAGCCCTCTGGAGCAGCATGTGATCCATATCAGCTGACTCCAACCTCAGACCCCAGATGTCGTCCTCCTGATCCCAAGTGCTCTGTGCATGTCAGGCACTGTGCTGACCACTGCAAGAATCCACAGGGCATACTGGAACCTGCCTGAGCTGGATTCCAAAGCCCAGCCTCTAAACATCACACTACTGTTGACATCCTGAGCTCTGGGTCTTAGAGTATTGGGACAAGAGGAAGAGACTTGCATAGGCTCAGGAAAGGGGTGGCCAAGGGTGAGCGGGGTTCAACAGCTCCCCAAGCATGTGTAAGGCACAAAGCATCTTTCTCAGGTTTGTTATTCACCCTGTTTATAGCTCTGTGAGGGAAGTATTTTCAGCCCATTTCCCAGGTAAGGAGACCAGAGGTCCAGGTCAGAGGTGAATCCTCAGGATCACATGGTTGTTCTGAGAGAGCAACCTTATTCCAGCCCAGGTCTCCCGGAAGTCAGCGCCAGTCCCCTGTCCTCTGCGCCATGCCACCACCTGAGCCAGCTACTAAGATGAGGTTTTTGGACCTTTCCAGCCCTGGGTGAGAGCCCTAACTCTGTGAGGGAGCCTCTGATCTCTAGGGGTGTGAGGCCTCGCACTATGGCATGGACGCAGCGAGTCCTGCTCCTGCTCCAGCAGGATGGAGGATGACAATGGCATCTAATGATCCTCTAGCCTCATGCTCTCATGGTCCCTGGGCAGCTGGGCTGGCTTCGGGGAAGGGGCTGCCGGCTCAGCTGGGCTCCTCCTTGGGTCACTCGGTAAGTGAGGGTGTGACAGTCACGAGCCCACTTCCCAGGTTTTCTCTCAGCACAGCCCAGTCATGCAGAAGCATGCAGGAGGGGCCTCCCTCAGGGTCCTGCCATGCAGCATGGATGGCCGGATGGAGACGATCATGAGGTTGAAAGGGGCTTCTATGTCACCGGGCCTGTGGGCTCACCTACCTGGAGAGACTCCCCACTCTGGAGGCCTTACCTTAAAGAGGGACATTCACACTGAAGCAAACTTGAAAAGAGAGAACACGTACACAAGAGAAGTTTACTCGGCCAGCATTTCCCTCATTGTTTTTGGTGCTCACTGAGGACAGCTTGATTTCCGGGGAGGCAGAGCTCTCCCTCCTACACTGGTGACCCCTACTCCAGCAGTAAAGCCCTGGGAGCCATCATCTCATGGTCTCTGCTCTGGCGGGGAAGGAATGGGTATCCAAGAAGGAAGCCAGGAGGAAGTAGAATATCCCCAAAATCTGAAGGTCAGATGATCCCTTCAACCAAACAAGTCACTGTCCCTGTAGTCCCAAAAGAAGGTAAGCCCACCAAAGCACAGGAGCTATGTGTGCTACTTTCACTGGTGATAAGATAAAGCCACCATCCCTGAAGAAAATCCCCAGGAGATACACCAGTGGATTCCATGTGTGCACATTTTTTCTGGTATCAAAGGCTTTGGCACCAGCCTGATTGGCTTTCCTATTCACCTGCCCCCCACTGCTAGCCGATGCCATCAAATGTCCCCCTCTTTGCACCCTTGCTCTGAAGTCAGCCACCTCCAGAACACTGATTTGAGTAAATGTTGGCATAAAGTCTTTGTTAGGTATGGTTGGCACATCACTTGCACAAAATCAGTTCAGTGTGTGGGTGGGTAGAGGGTGGCCAGGAGGGATATAACCAGGAGTGTGGAGGACAAATGAGAGGGAAATCTCCATGCTGAAGCAGAGGCCACTGAGAAACGTCCTGGGTGAGGTTAGGACAAAGGGTGATAACCTGAAGGCAGGAAACCCAGGGGGAAGTAAGGGCAGGGGTTACAGAGGGACGCTTGTGCACCAAGGAAGCAGAAATCTCAGCTTAGCAAACTTCTCAGGAAGGCAAAAACCCAAAGGGACAGCAGCTAACTGAGACAGGATGGAACATGGCCAAAGGCCAAATTCTAGCCTCAAACCTGGACAATCTCCCCTATCTTTAGAGGGGCAGGGGCTTCCTGCAGAGGGATGGGAGGTAGGCCTAGGAGCTGTTTTCCTGACACATCCTCAGGCCCATGGGCATGAGCAACCAGGAAGAGGGCAGGGACCATGTGCATCTGCGTGGCGGGAGGGCAGGGCCAGGGGCTCTAGAAAAACATGCCGCCATGACTAGGCCTTTCTCAAGTCTGAGACTGGCTGATGTGACCACTCTGGCCTTGCCTCCAGCACCAAACAATCTACCTGTTAAAACCAATTCCTTCCTGCATCAGACGGACAGGATATCCCCCTCACCAGGTGACTCAGGCTCTGTATAGCTAGCTGAGCAGCTGGGCAATACCTTTGGAGTAGGTTTCTGGGGATGGTGGCATCCTGGTGTGAGGTCATAGCAGCACGGCTTGGGAGCCAGCCCCAGACAGAGGAAATCTGGAGTTGCCTCCCAGGCTGCAGTCCTTGATTGCATCACCCTGGGGATGAGGGGCGTTTGTGTTCTTGCCTTTCTGGCTTCTTAAAACACATGTCTGATACCGCCTTGCAACAACCTACAACTGCAGGGTTACTGATGTCTGCTCATAGGCTCAATCTTTCCCTTCTTGCCCTGTCTTTTCTTTGATATGGAGTTGTCCCTGAGGCCCAGAATCCCAGAAGCTCACACCACTCCTGGCTGCACTTTCCTAGGGCTGGGCTCTGAGCTAGCTTACCTTTCTCCCTCTTTCAAGCCCTGTTCTTCCCGGCTCTCCTAGGAAGGTAACAGATGTGAACTCAAGTTCTATGACACCTTTGGCCCATGGGAAGCCAGGCTTGAGGTGGAGCTCCTATCCTAGGAGTAGAAGAACAACTTCTGCGGGGTCCTGCCCCACCCCCCAGCAACCTCTCGGTGGCAGTCGGTTCTGCCTGCGCTAAGGCTGCACCTGCTTATGGAGCACAGAAGTGTCCTCACTGCTGCCATCTGAGCTGGGCACACACCCAGGGCCCCCTGATTTGGTGTGGGGGAGGCTTGTAAAAACCTGCTGTGAGTTTTCACACTGGCTTTGCTGGGCTTTGTGAGTCACTGAACAGCTTAAATCAACTTGTCATCTGTTTTTACCAAACTTCAGCCCACAGGTGATGCAGGTTGATGCCAGCTCCTTGTTGCATGAAAGAGCTAGGGCCACAGTGAGGACATACTCCCGACAGCTAAGTAGCTACGAGCTACCCTTTTCCTTTCTAACTTGGATTTTCTCTTGAGAGAAAGCTCAGGTCTGGGGAACAGACATGTGATTAGGTATTCAAGGAGACTGAATAAGGCTCTGAGCGCTCTGCAAGAACCCATGTAGGTCAGCCAAGTGTGACCAGAAACACCCCCAACACAATGCCTCATGCCCCCTACTGCCAGATGTCTAATTCGCTCCTCCTGGCTGAAATCACACCAGCCTAATAATGCCCCCTCCTTGGAGTCCTTCACACCCCAGTGCTGAGGATAACCTGAGGTCTTGTGGGTAGAGTGGGGTACATGGGAAGACAGCTCCCCTGGCAATGGTGAGGGCTGTCTTTAGGAACTGACTGTTGGGAGAATCTGGATGGGACAGGTCCTTGCTCTTTGCCACCCTCTCAGAAAGTCCTGGTGGCCCGTGCTCTGGGAATCCCCCCTGGGGAAGTACTTCCTCTTGCAGGTTCTCCTCAGATCCCTGCCCACAGGGGCACCACTGCATGGCACCAGGGGCAGCAGCAAGAAGCTTCTTGGCTGTGTGAGCCTGTGCACTGGTGGGTAGGTGAGATGTGGGCCTCCTCTCGGATCTCTCCTCACTCTTGGCCTCCTCCTGTGTCGCATTCTGCCCAAGCCATAAGCCCACAGTCCCCACATGTCTGCCCCTCATAGCCCTCCTTTCATTTCCCTCACTGAGGAAGGGCTGGACACCAGGTGTGACTCCTTGGAGGTCCGAGCCCTCACTGAGCATGGGCCTCACTTTAAAGGCTGAAGTCCCTGTGAGGAACTCGTGGGACTCCTGAGGCCTTGGGAAGGGTTTGGGGATAGAAGTATCTCAGTGCTGCTTGAATCCTAGAGCATGCAGCTCCACTAGGGTTGAGTAAGAGCACCTAGGAGAGGCCTCTGACAGTCAAGTTCTTGTCATCAGCTACACCCAGGGAGAGACTTGTCTCTACAAATCCCTACATTAAAATGGCCTTTGGAGTTTATGGATAAAGCTCTTCCCTCCATCCTTCCCTCCAAGGGCCTCTCTGCAGATTAACACATCAGCCACTGCTCCGCGTCACACACTCGCAGCCCACATCCCAGACCTCTCTACTCTGCACCAGATGAGCGGGGCTGCTTCTCCGTCCCCACCTGGCTTGGCTGAACCTGGTGCTCCCTGAGCTGGCTCAAAGTGGATGCACTGACCTAGACTCTAAAGGAAGTTCAAGGCATTTTGTAGATGGGTACTGACATCTGCTCAGTTTCTGATGTCTTCCTGAGCTTCTGTTGGGTGGGTCTGAACTCTTTACTGAGGTCTGCTCCCCATTTTTCTTGGGGTTGATTAACTTAGATTAAATCTAATATAAATTCATGCTCGGATGTGAGCCTGTAGCTTTTCTGCCTCTTCTGCTAGGCTTCTGGTGAATGACTTTCTGTTTTATCAGAGGCTCAGTTAATCTTGTCCTTCATGACCACCTGTGGAGGCCCCAACTGTCAGGCAGGATGGCACATGCAGGGAGCTCTGTGGCAGTGGGGAAAGAGTCAGCCTGAGGAGCTGGCACCCTAAACTTTCCTGGCCCCCCAAACTCACAGCATGGGCTTGGCACAGGGGTCCCTGGGGCTGTGGTTAGATCAGGGTGCAGGAGAGCTTAACGGAGAAACACAAACATAGTTTTAGCCTGTCCCAAGCTGTGTGCTCCCCTGCAAAAGCCATGCAAACTGAAGGAGGACACACATGAAGAACGATGACAGGATCAAGACCCAGGCATGGCCCCTGTACCAGGCTCACCGTGCCTGTCAGCTGAGGGTCACCCTCATGGGACACTTCTAGGAACTGCAGCACTATCAATAATGGCTCCTCGAGTAGAATGGGATTCTTCTCTGCAGATCCTCAGAGCACCTTCTCTGTACTCAGTAGTATGGAGGGGCCTCCTCTGACAAACATGCGGGTAACTGAGAGATAACTGGGTGATCCTGAGGCTTTCCTGCCTGGGACCCCAGCTTTGTGGCTCTGGGCTGCTGGCCAATAATCTCCTATGTCATAGTCCTCGCTTCAGCTCCACGAGCTGGCCAGCTGGTTTCCAATATTCTCCATCTGGATGACTGATGGCCTCACTGGAGCCTCACTACAAAATTAAGAATTAAGATCCCCTCTGCGTCCACTTCCTCCCACCTGGAAGTGCACTGCCAGGCTTTCACTCCAGCAGAGGGCCACTACCAAGACATGGTCTGTGTTTTCTGAGACAAGTGCCTCTCCAACCTCTGAACCCCAGACACCCTTTTTCCCCTCGCCGGTGGAAGGCATCCCACAGGCCTGTGTCTGACTAAGAGCAGAGGAGGCGCTGAAACAGCCCCAGGAAGTGGCCTCTTCCAGGTGAGACTCCCATACACTCCCACTGCACAGTCAGAGCCTGGACTCCAGGCTCCACACTAGTGTCACATAACGACCACAAGATGAGCCATTTTCCTTTAAATGGGCTCCTTTAGAAAGAGCCCCTTTGCCTAGAAGGAAACCTTGGAAGGCTAGCACCATTTGGAACTGTTTGATCCAAAGGAGGAAGTAAACCTGAACTGAAGGAAGAGATATTTGTCTGTGGCCATATAAGCCTTCACTCTGGCTACTGCCATAGGTTGCATGTTTTCAGTCAACACTGAGGCCTAACAGACTGGCTGTGGGGACATCTTCACCACCTCTGGCTTTTGTCGTCTGGACCATGAAACACACCCCATTTCCCTGGCACATGCAGTGAGAAGCAAGTGGCCGGCCCGACCCAAAGGGCAGAAGCAGCTCAGGGCTTGACTTACAATTCTCGGCTTGAAGGGCGGCTTGATCTTCTTCTGCTCCAGGAGCACCCAGTCGATCTCCTTGAAAAAGGGGTGCTGCTTGATGGCATCCTCGCCGTTCTGTGCGGCCACACAGCCCAGGCGCTTGTGCGGGTTCTTGGTCATGAACTACGGGATGAGGACACAGCACAGAATCACCCACAAGCGACAGATGGAAGTCAGCTTGGCAGTGGTGCCAGTCACCTCCCAGGCCTGCTTTGGCACTGCGAGGGGCCTTACTTCTCAGGGAACTCGTGATCGTTTACCTAGGTATAGGGAGTGCCAGTCACCACTCTAACCACAGCAGAGGTGTTCACTTACTTTACCTTTATCTGATCAGTTGCTTCACAAGGGAGGTACTTGAGGCACAGTGAGGTGAATTAACTGGGCCACAGTCACACAGCTAGCAAGGTACTTAATTGAGATTAAGATGTCAGGCTCTTACTAACTCTCGGATTCCCCTCAGCTGTCACAATCTGGCAAATTCATTTATAGTGACAGGTTGACTCCACTGGGGTGAGGAAAGACTAGTTAGTTATACAGGAGCAGGTCAACAGTCAAACATACCTCCTGTCCCTCCCCTCTTCCTGGACCTGGCCCCTTCTCACTTTTTAAAACCACACTGGCATGCTTTGTACTTTTTGGTGGTGTCTTGTGAACCCCTTATAGCCAGCGAAGTTCATTAAATGAGTCAATCCTGATGCTAAATGTCACTTGCATTGATAGCAATATAACTTCAACTGAAACGCTAATAGGTGGGAGTATTCTGACAGTCATTCAGAATACAGGTGTGCACACGTCGTGCATGTCTACACGTGTGTATGTGTATATATTGTGCATATGTGTGTGTACATTCGAGACAAAGTGGTGCATTTCACAGGTGAAAGCCACACTAGACAGGACAAAAAACACTCTAAAGGAATAAATCTATAATGGTTGGGCTGGGGATTTAGCTCAGTGGTCTAAGTGCCTGCCTGGCAAGTGCAAGGTCATGAGTTCAATTCCCAGTACAAAAAAAAAAAAAAGGTTGAGTTTCAGGATTCATCAGCAAGGGAGATCTGGGGCTAGGACAGCCTGATGCGCTGGAAAGCGGAGCATGGAGCACGGGGGCAGGGGCCAAATGTTGGGGCTGAGGGGGACGCCCCGGGGCACTCAGATTGGAATGAGAGCAATGCCTTTCCTTTTCCTAATCTTTCCACCAGTGAGATCACCCCTGCTCCAAACCTCGAGGGCCCACAGCACACTCTTCTCTGTCTGCCTCACGGGACCTTTGCCATTGAAACCCTGTCTATCTCTCTCTCTCTGAGCCTCGGTCACTTTAATCCCTGGGGCTGAATGACCCTCTCCAGGGTCTAGTGTTCTCTAAGAACCAGTCATAATGCTGCTTCCTCTGTGATTCTCCCCCAGATCCTCTGCTCTGTTGATATGCTGGACCCCATGTTTGTTTCTATAAATTATAATTTGTCTGAATATCTCTTTGGCTTGGTGAGTGCTCAGTCTAATCTGCCCAGCACCTGGCTTAGTGTCTGCCTCTCCTGTGCACTGAGTATGAGGGTGATGCCTGGGCCTACGGGTGACATACTAAAGAAGAGAAGCATTAGGATGGCCACTGACTGTTGCACAGGTTGCGCACTGTAAAATTCTACAGTGTAATCAGCCTTCTCTCCAGAATTCAGTGTCACTTTTACATATACAGCAGCCCTCAGGGACAGCTCATGGCCTGGCTCTAGAATCAAGAGACAATGTGAGGAAGTGGAGTGTCCCAAGGCCAAGGGAGGAGAAGACTCCGGTTCACTTCCTCAGCTCTTCCTGCCTCCTTCTTCTGGGGTGGGAGGGGTGGAGTGTATTGGGTTGGGAGGAACATCTTGGGAGCCTCCCCCGAGCAGCCAGGTCTTCTCACAGACACTAACCAGCTAACACAGCATGACCTCTGACTTCTGACTCTTTCCGGGTCAAGGTTTCTCAATCTCAGTGCCACTGACATTTGCACCACATACTTAGCTATGGGGACCGTCCTGTGTACCGGGGGCTGTTTGGCAACTTCCTGGTTTCTACTCTTTGCTTGCTAGTAATAATGCTCCTTAGTGCCAAGCTGTGTCAATGAAAACATCTGGAGACATTGCTGAATGAGCGCGTCTATGGGGAGAGGAGGCAAAATCTCCCCTACTGAAGAAGTGCGGCTCTGGGTTATGAGAAAGGAAAGGACTCAGCGGCTGGGTCCACGGGGAACACAGGAGGGTGGCTGAGCTGGTGTCAGGGTCCAGGCAGTGGCCAGCTCAGCTGGACATGTCTCCCTGGCTTCTCAGGTGCTACAGGATATTCCTGGGTGCCAGACGGGGCTCTGGGAAATGAAGCAGGAGAAGTGCCTGTCTCTACCCCCGACAACCACCCAGGAGCCTCAGTGGCCTGTGTGGCAGCTGCCCCCCTCACAGCTGCAAAGTAGAAGGACAGGCAGAACCAAGGGGCACCTGTCTGATGAGATCCTTCATCCAGAGAAAGCAAGATATATGTAGAGCCTTCTGACATTTGTAAAAATAACAATCAACATCTGTATGGCTCATATAGACCTAAAGAAGTTCTGGAAGAATATATTAAAAATCCATAAAACAGAGTCCCCCATAGGCTTGAGGGTGCAGGAAATGGGCAGATAAAAGCAAGGATAGGAATAGAGAGTTTTTTCATGTATCCCCTTTAATAGTTTTTATAGTTTTAAAGACCGCGTGAGCTAAGTGTAGTGGAATAGTCTTGCAATCCCAGAACTTGGGAAGCTAAGGCAGGATGATCATTATGAGTTTGAGGTCAGCGTGGACTACATAGCAAATTCAGTGTGAAAAGTAGGGTGACTCAGTCCCCTAAGGCAGATTCCTCACTGCTGGACAGTGGAGGGAGCCCTCCTCAGCCAAGACTTAGCTTTCCTGGAGGAAAATCAACGTGGAGGTGCTGGAGAGTGTTAGGCCATAGGCCACTTCAGATGCCGAGAGCCTATCCCCTCTACCCTTCCTAGGATCATGTCAGTCTCCATTCTGCACTGCGCCCTTTGATGAGGGACAGGAGATAGGAGAGACGCTTTTTGTCCTTCTAGAGCATGCCAAACAATAAGAGAGGTGGAAAAGGCACCAATAACTTCAATAAACAATCCGCTAATTGAGATTGGGATGGGTTATGATTTAGGTCTAAATGCCCTCCCCCAAGTCTCATGTGTTCAAAGGTGGGGCTTTTGAAGGTGATTGGATTGTGGGGTGCTATAATTGTTATTGGGTTAATCCACTGATGGGTGCATAGCTGAATGTGCTGTTAGAAGGTGTGGGATGCTTGCAAGTGGGTTACTGGGGGCCTGATCTGTCCCAGATTTCACTCTTCTTTCCCTGCTTCCTAGTTGAGATGGGTTGGGCGGCAGTCCTCTGCCATGCTCTTCCGCTGTGCCCTTTCTGCCTTGGAAAGGGCAGATGATCTGAACCCAGATGGCTATGGGTTTAACCCATGGAAACTGTGAGCCAAAAATAAGTCTCTCTTCCTTTATGCAGTAAGTGTTTATCCAGGCCTTGGCCCCCAACCTCCTAAAATGAGTTATGGCAAAGGCTTAAATAAAGAGGGAAGTGGTATGGTTTGGGGGGATCCAGGGAGTTCAGAAATCTAGGAGTAAAGACCACAAGTTTTCCAGGTCATGGTATTTATTGGATTTCCATAGGTTGTGGGGTTCAAGAGGGTACAAAAGCCCACAAAAGAAGTTAGAACAAAGGCAGCAAATTTTGCTATTTAAGAGAATTGCTTGATCTCTAGGTTGACATTTACAGTAGGAGCCAAATGACTACAGCTGTAGTCTTTATCTTATAAAATGGAATCAGATCCAGGTGTCCTCAGTTGTGGTCTCCTTGAGGTGTTACAGTATCACACACCAATATCACAGATCTCAATCATGACTGGTGGTATGGAGAGATTCATTTATTGCATACCAGCGGCCATTCTCCAAGCAAGTCACCTAGGCCTGGGACAGACTCATAAGTAAATATAAAAAGTCAACTGATTAATTTTTTTTTCTTTTTTTTTTTTTTTGCGGCACCGGGGATTGAACTCACAACCTCGCGCCTGCCAGAGCAGGTGCTTAAGGCACTGAGCCAAACTCCCGGCCCTAGTTTTTTTGAGGCAGGGTCGCACTATGTAGCTCAGGCCAGCCTTGTGCTCGCCTTGTAGCCCAAGCCGGCCTCGAACTCACAATGCTCCGCCTACCTCAGCCTCCGAGTGCTGGGATTAAAGGCGTGTGCTACCACGCCCGGCTACAACTGATTAATTTTAAATCCTGCTCAGAGCTGCTTTATAGTGGTCTCCATCAGGTGTTGGGTATTTTTTCCCAGGGACAGGGAAGTAATTAATGCAGGATGAGTGACACAAGAGAAACACAGCAGCCTGCGCACCTGCAATAGGGAGGTGTCCCTCTGGGGCAATGAAGTTAGTAGAGGTTGTATAAGACATCAACCTGGATGCTGGTATTGGAAGGAGGCATGGAAAGGACCAGACAGAGGGGTAGGCAAAGAGCATCAGGGATAAGGAAGATGCTGTGCACAGGTGAGCATGGCTGGCCCAGCCAATGAGGGGACACAGAGTGGTAGATGGGGCCTGAGTGAGACCTTGGACCACGCTGAACATACAAGTCTATCTCTGACTGCAGTGCACAGTTGTGCTGAGTTTTAAAAAGGGCATGAGGTAGGGGATGTGCAAGAAGGCAAGGGGGACCCCATAAGGAGATCCCGTGGTTCCCCAAGGAAGACATAGGGGTGGCTCATGTGGCATGGTGGTAGCAGGAAGATGGAAAAAGGCAATCAGAAAGGAATATCATATGAGGGAGGGTAGACTGTGTGATTGATGTGGAGGGAGAAGATGGGGTCAAGGGGTGCACCCACATCTCCCCTGTGCAGGCAGAGGGTGGGGGTAGAGGGAGTTATTGGACCTAGGAGCATGGAAGTGATTTGGGAGCTTTGCAGCAGATTGAGGGGGATGATTATGCACTCAGTTTGGGGGTGTAGAGAATGTGGGAGTCTCTGGACAGAGGGGTGGAGATATCTGGCTGAGACACACACCCCTAAGTTGCAGGGCTAACACTGGGGCAGAACATGGTACTGAGAGAAGGCAAGGGTGGCAGGCTGGAGAGAGCATGGGGTGGAGGGGTACGGGGTAGAGGTAGAGGGTACAGTGCTCAGTCCTGGGGAAGAGTGAGGCTGTGGCTGGAATTTGTCCATTTAGGGACCATATAGGCGCTAAGGAGCAATACCATTGCAGGACCAAGAAAGGCAAGGGTTAAAGTCTGGCACCCAAGGTGCCCCCCAAGAGGCTTGCTTTGGTCCCAAACTCCTGATTGAACTAGTCATAATCATTTGCCATGCAGGAGACTTTACATGTAGGTCTAGGTCCAGTTTCCTTTTGAAAGTCAGGACTGAGATGATGTCCCCATTGCTACAGAGTAACAGCTGGCTGCACCCAAGGAGTGGTCACCCTGAAACAGGTGTGGGCTGTCCTGAACACTCTGCCTCTACGTTTAGGTCATGGGTCCCTGAGCATCTCGGCTCCTGGGGGCCGCTGATTGCATCCGTGGTGACTAGTGCTCAGAGCTGAGGCACTCTCACTGGGAGCTGTGCCTTTTACGCTTCCGCAAGTGCCTTCGCAGTGTCTGTGCATCCTGGGCTCTCGGCCCCCAGGGGTTCCTCATGAAGCAAGCTGACAGTGTCCCTGCCCTCAGGAGCTAACTTCTGTGTGCAAGGAAGCAGGCAGTAGACATAATAGATAACTTACACGGGGTGTAAGAAGAGGAAAATGCTCTCAGGGATAATGGGGCACCAGGAGGGTGGCAAATTCTGTCTTCAAGGAGTTGGACAGAATAAACCTCACTGAGGGAGTGCTACTGAGCCAGCACTTGAAAGCATCCACCCAGAGGGACAGCAGGAGAAGCAGCAGCAAAGGGGATATAGAAGAAGCATCCCAAATGCCAGGGCAGGTCACAGTGAGAAAGCAGGCTCAGCGGAGCCAGTGAACAGGGCTGGGGACCCCACAGCCAGGGGTCCTGGCAGCTTCAGGGAGGCCAGGTGAGGCTGGTGTCAGACAATGAATGATGCAAAAGAGACAGAAAGTACCCTTGTATCCGGATACCTGTACTTTTTAACACTTTCATATGATGGCTTACATCTATGATAGGCACATAAATTTCTCTGAAAAGCATACATAAATAACTAAATATTGGCTGCAGGGATCCTGAGTGGACATCTTTTCTGTGATGTTGTCATGGACACAGGTGAGAAATGTCCTCGCTAATCTCCCTTCCTCTCTTCACCATTGCACACAGACCCCAGGTGGCAGAGGAGAAGGGTCCTACTCCAAGTGTAAGCGGCAAAGGGCATGACACATGTTGGGTTGGATTTGCCTGTCTGAGATGTGGGAGACAGCTGCAGGAAGCCCACACACACTGTCCCTCTCCCCCAAAACAGCAATTGTCCCAGGCCTCATTCTGACTGGTACCTCTGACCCCAGCCTGAGCTCCTCCCACTCCACAGTAAGCAGAGGTATGGGAGAGAGAAGGACGAGTGTGTGTGTGTGTGTGTGTGTGTGTGTGTGTGTGTGTGTGTCTGTGTGTGTGTGTCTGTGTGTCCCAGGGAACAAAGCCCCAGGTAAGGGCAGAGACTCACAGCTTTCAGGATGCTGACAGCCTCCTTGCTGAGCCAGACAGGGTAGAGCACATCATCATGGAGGATGGATTCAAACAGGTCGTCCTCATTGTCGGCCTCAAAGGGGGGCTGCCCGGCCATCATCTCATACATCAGCACCCCCAGGGCCCACCAGTCCACAGAGGGGCCATACTCCAGCTCCTGCAGGATCTGTTCAGGAAACAGGCAACATCAGGGGCCACCAAAGACTGGTCCCTAGCAACAGCCCTGCCAGGAGTGCTGCATCTTCATTTCCAACTTGCACCTCCAGGGAGCAGAGCCCAACGTTACCTAAGGGGAAGAAGGTTAAAGCCAGCATCTTCAGGGAGAAGTGAGTTTGGAGACACTTTGAGGAAGCCAACTATCATCTCTCCAAACTAAAAAACGACAGTCTATCCTTTGGAGGAAACATCTTTCTCTGAGTACCAGATGAGGTCACTGACTTGGATTTAGAGCTACATTAAAAAAAAAAAACTGCACATTTTGACACTAAAATCAGGGTTAAGGGGGCAAGAAGCAAACTCAGAGAGACACGAGCCAGTGCAAGTTAAGTCTCCTATCTTTCTCAGGCAGCCACAGTGGAACGGTAACCAGTCGTAGTCTTCCTTAAATGGTGACAACATTAAATTGACCCAAGCCTTGTGCTCCTGGGAAGGAAATTATAGAAGTCGCCTCCACCGCTGTGTTCTACCCGCCAAGGACCACGGTGATTTTGTGTATTTCAAGAAGTGGGTCCTGTGAGCCCCATGAGACTCAGTCATGAGCCACTAATTTACCTGCCTTTTAAAAATCCCAGACTTCTTCCTCTTCTTTGAGGCCAACCTCAGTGAATGAATGAATGAATGAATGTTCTCTCTACTCTCATAGCCAGAATCGCATTATCTCCTTGACTGATGTATTTTGTCTTTGTCAGTGGTTACCGGTCCTACTAATACTCTCTCTCTCTTTTTTTCTCTGGCCAAATACACAGAGTCAAAGTCACTTAGGTTAAATGCAAGTATGACTATTGCTAAATATCATTATAGAGCAGTCCCAAAATGTGTGCGACTAAAAAGAAAGACTTAGGCAGAAGTTTAAAAACATGAACAGTTTAGGAAACTTCTCATTTTGGAGTTGAAAATCTATGCGAGAAAAACACAGCCAGCTCTACATTATTAGGGGCTGGTAACCTGTGTGGTTAATACTATTAGTCCCTTGGCCCTATAGTTAGTGTACCATATCTGTTTGGTCAGAGACATGGGATGCATTGTCCAAAAGAGCTAGCAAGACTGCTTGGTTCAAAAAGCACAGCTGGTTCCTCCCCAAGTCTTGAAAGATCCAGCACCCATGCTGGCTCACCATGGCTCCCTGGCACCCCCAGTTTCTGTCCTTTAAGGCCATGGTTACACCCTGTCTCCTTCAGAAAGCTTTCCTAGATACTCCCAGTTCTTTCTCCTGTCCGCTGACATCCTAAGACCCTCCCTGGTCCTAAGGTTTGCAGGCACATCACATATATTACTGAACTTTAATTATTTTTTTCATACCTAGCTGTCTCCCAAGGGCATCACTAAAGCACCAAAGGGTAAGGGCTTCAGCATTCTTCTGAGCCCACTGCTGTGCCCAGTCCACCCTGACACCGGAGACAGCCAGCAATTTTGTACCGCTGTGTGTATCTTACTGGCTGTCCTCGCTAATCCCTGGGCTCAGGGGGCGCTAGGTGATAAGGGGCCACCTTCTAGACTCAGGAAGGTGGGACACCTGGGGTCTGTGACTCTGTGGCATAATGAGAAGACCTCTAAGAGGCCTGTCTTAGCTCAGGTTGGTAGATGCTATGAAAACCACAGCATGGACCCCTTCACCCTTCCCTAGACCCCTTCCAGAGCCCAACTGCTTCAGTAACATCTTTTGTAAAAATCCTTTCAGGTTTGGCCCTAATTCTTTGCTTCCTACTTGCCTTGTCAGCAATGGAGATGGTGAAAGGGGCAAGGCTTTGTATGCCATGAGAGGGTACCTGGAGTGGCAGCCAATTCTTCGAGTGGGTCACAGTTGGGGTAGGAGATACGGGCAGGTGTTGGGGCTTGGTGATGCCAGGTGTGGCCCAGGGCTGGTGGCCATTTCCCCGTGAGCAGGGCACAGTGTGGACAATGGGGAGGGTGTGACAGAGTTCAGCCAAGGATACAGGTGGCAAGAGAATCCTTAGGCAGAGCTAATACTTCAGCAATTGGCTCTGGTTTCAGAGTCAGCCTCTCCTGTTTGAACAGAGGCTTATGCCTCTTGCAGGATTGCCAAGTATAATCTCATTAGATTCTCAATGAAGTGTGCCCAGATGGGTAAGGCAAGTACCATGGTTCTAATCAGAAAGATGATGAACTTGAGGCTTGAAAATATCTCATGACCTCATCAAGGGCACTCGAGGGCATTCTGGTCAAGTCTGGACTTGCTCAAAGTGTTCTTCTCAGGACCAGTCCTCCTGTCCCAACAACGAGGCCAATGATCAAGCCAGTGTACACTGTGGGCCAGTCACTGTGCTAAGCACATTAGAGGCCACCTTGCATGTCATTTTTCCACTAGTCCTTGGTAAAGGCAGCAATACCTTGTGGTATCAGCTGTTACTTGCCTGTCAGAAGACCAGGGATGGTTTGCCATTTCTGGTGACCCGTCAGTTCTGCACACTGGCAAGACGGACAGAGCAGGAAGGAAGAGTGACTGGGCCTCCCTATAAACAGACCTCAAGGCCTCCTTGCATGGAAGCTAGTGGGTGTGTTGCTCATTGTAAAGTGAATGTTTGTCTTGGGCAGGGTCTGTAACCACCGTCCCAGGCTGTCAACTCTGACTCTGGCCTCAACTCACAAAGGGATAAGAATGGAGCGTACTCCTGACACAGAAAAAATGAGGAAGAGGAGAAAAGTGAGTCCAAATGGAGTGTCCTCATTTATTTCTTCTTGAAAATTGAATTTCTAAGGCTCCCACTAAGGGAACAAGCTACCAAGGAAACAGTCACTTTTCAGATCCCTTAGAACATAAAAGCTTTAAAGAGAACTTATCTATCACAACTCACCATCCGTACTCCTAAGCCCTGTTTAGGACCCCAATGTGTCCTTTGGAATGTGAAGACTCAATTGTTTCTTGTTTTCTGCCTTCATATCTGCACTTTTGTGGCCTGCCTTCCTCCTGGAACATATCTGATGAGGACCCTCCTGCTAGGGAATCCTTAGTGGGCCAATGATCCTGTAACATCAAGGCCACATTGCTGGGTCCTTTATTCTAATCTCATTCATTACTATAAGCACTAAGAAACCCTGTTGATGCTACACTATTTACCTTTTGTGAAATGGCCAAGAAGTTTTCATCCCTTGGTTTTGGTTACATTAAAATGTCACAAGTTCTCATTCATTCATTCATCCATCCATAAACCATTACTAAGGGCTGAGGGTATAGCTCAGCAGCATAAGCGTCTACTTATCAAGTGCAAGGTTGTGAGTCTGATTCCTGGTACAAAAACAAACTAACAAACAAAAAAACACTTTCAGGATCTGTGAGTTGGATCCTGGCAGTACCCAGATGAGAAATGCAGACCCAGTCTCAGAAATATTCAGAGCCCTGGGATACTGAACCTCCTTCCTACCCAGGCCCTGTTCTGATTCTTCATGTGGTTTTTAAGAATTCTATTTTCGTCCTCCTTAGGCCAAAGGAAATATTTATTCTTTACAACTAATTCATCTTCCAGGTATTTCAAGAAGCCTTCCCTGATCCCTGAGGTACCATCTTGCTTTATTATATTATTATAATATAATAATTACTTATTCATTTATCTGTTACTTCCCCCAGAACAAAAATTTCTTGAGAAGAGGGGCCTATACTGGTTTGTGTCTAGCAGACACAAACAATGCCCGCCCAAAGGAAATGAAGTCTGAATGTGCTAAGATCTTTCCACCATGGACAGTGCTTAATAGGACTGGCACTTCCTTCCAATCTTACATCCATGAAGATCTTTTTGATTAAACTGGTACAAGGGGCATAGCTTAAGTATGAGTGATCCACAGTAGGTATCTCTTGATTTAGTCAAGATTGACCAGCAGGGTCTCAAGGCAAACACTTCATAATGAACAATATATCCAAACAGCTTTCACACAAGGCAACTCATCACTCAGGATACATATGAACATCTCTGGTCTCTGTTTATAATGCCCTCTTCTTATTTCACCCTGCACGCCCACTATGTAGAATTTCCTCCACACTGCAAATGACAAATGATTCTTGGTCTCACTCTAGGCAGATTAAGGCTAATAAAACTAACGGTTGCCATTTTCAATGGTGTTTCTTTATTTTGATCATTAAGAAGTGAAAACAATACTACAAGCCTACATCATCACCACATCATTATGGAGAAACCAGCAAACCTTTTACCTTCCTGTTTCTCCATTCTGGAATCCATCGTGGTTTTCCAGAGCCTTCTCCAAGCACCACGGGATGACCCCAGTGTACAAGATTGGACCCCTTCTTCAACCCTGGCACCAGGAGGAAGTGGGTCTTTTCACATGGTTCTTACCTCAGGAGCTATATAGTCAGGAGTCCCACAGAACGTCGTGGTCGTCACGCCATTCAGAATCCCTTCCTTGCACATCCCAAAGTCGGCCAGCTTGCAGTGGCCTTCTGCATCTAGAAGGATGTTGTCCAGTTTCAAATCCCTGTAAGACAGACCCAGGCCACATGGTTACTGCCTCATTCACCTTGACAGGATCTTTTTGAATTAGAGAGAGGTGTACATGTTCAAGGAAAATCTCCAGAAGAGAAAGCCCTGCAGGAAGCTTGACCTACCTATCCTAACTCAACCTCAGCTGAAAGGTTCTCTCCCACACTGTTCAACCCCCAGTGATCAATACCCAATGGGACCTTAAATCTCTTCAGCAAGAGGGAGGAGCTCCCACAACCCCCAGGAATATGTCAAGACAGCAACAGTTTAATAGATTAAAGTCAGTTATTTAGGCCCTGGTAGAAGAGAAAACGGCAGCTTATTCTCCCTCCTTTCTTAGTTAACGAGATGAGGGCACCAGGCTGACACATATTATTATCAGGGAAGCAGCTAATATCACCTAGGAATCAGGTGCTTCTTTGCAGGGCATGGGCTATAGGACTTGCAGAGTTTCAGCAGTAGAGACCATAGAGAGCTGGTGCAGGCAATGAGGGCTTCTCAAGAAAAGCTTAGGTGGGGGCTAACCTTTGGATAGACTATGAAGAGGAAATGAGAGGGAGAAGAGGTAGAAGCAAAAGGTGATGTGGCGATCAGAGAATTGGGTCCTGGGAAGAGAACAGCCAGGCAAGACAGGTAGGTTAGAATCAACCTCAAAGAGCCTCTGATACTAGGAAGAGGGGTTTGAAATCTGTGCAAATAGCAGTGTGAGTCCTGCCCACAGGAGCATGATGTGTGTTAAGATCAGTCTTTGGGGGCAGAAAGCTGAGAGGATGAAGGACCTATCGCAGGAAGAAAGGCTCTATAGGGCCCAGACCTTTCTGTACAGGAGGTAAAGGCGATGGGGCATGCTGCCTCAGTTAGTGTGGCTTCCTTGTGGCCTGTTTCACACTTTGGAGTCTACTATGGTTGATACATTGTGTCAACTTGAGAAGTTTAGAAGTTTAACTGAAAGACTCAGCAGGGAGCCAGGTTTCTTACTGTGTAAATATCCTCATCCTGTGCAAGAGGAGGGCAAGGAGATTTTGTGAATGCTACATCTGCCCTGAGGGGTAGGGGGGTGGCCTGCATACACTATAAGGGAGGGGAAGAGGCTTGTTTTCCCCCTTTTTACTCTGGCTGCTTTTGCTCTGGCTGCTGCCTTGAAGTGTTGTCCCAGTGCCATGCCACCCTGCCTTGGAACCAGTTGATTATGGGCTGAAACCTCCCAAAACTGTAAGATAGATAAACCTTTCCTTCCTTCATTTTGGGTGTTAGGTATTTTGTCCCAGCAATGAGAGAAAAGTAACCAAGATACATTCTATGTAAAGTCTTACGAAAAATCTGACGTTTCAGTCAAGAATTTCCTAACCACCCAAGCCTAGAAACCCCAGGCCTGGGCCTGAAGAAGAATCCAGCCTGTCTGGATGGAGATGCCCAACCTGGGCCTCCTTCAGCAGCCACTCTGGCCTGGGAGGGGAGTCTTGCAAAGAATGCCATTCCTCTGCATGCCAAAATCAGAAAGGGTCATGCTCATGAGCTTGCTGGCATCTGGCCTTGAACTCTATCCACTCTGGGGGACCGCATCTGAGTGCAGAGATGGGGCGGAAAGCACCTTAGGACCTGCCTGCCTTGCCTTCATGATCCTGTTTCTGCTTACAGATAGACTCCTTGAGAAAGAAGCACATCAAATGTGCTGCTGTAAGTAAATGTCTGTAAACTCCAAAAAGAATACTGAGGCCGACCACACCCAGCCCCTGGGGCCAGGTTCCCTGGCTCCCTCTCTGCCTGCCTGGGGCCAAGGCTCAGCTCTGGCTGAGGGTGGGAAAGCAGAGATGGATGCCCATCTGGGATCCAGGAAGCCTGGGGTTTTGCCACTAGCAGTGGCATGGCTCTGGTAAAGTCACCTTGCTGGGCTGTTCCTTGATCTGTCAAATTGGGATAACACACAGCTTGTAGGCTTGCTTGAAGGACTAATGGGATAAAGTGTATGAAGTCGAAGGTCGCTGAGATCACTCCATTCACTTCCTTCAGGAGGAATCTGAGAGGCAGCTGGGAGTCCTGTCTGCCTACTTGCAAATGTTCCCTCAGTGGTAGGCTGACCCTTGGGCCTGGTTGAGTTACATGCCCTTTCGTGCCCTAGAATCCAGAATTGCCTTTCTAAGGTTCACACAGCAAGCATGGCAATCACAAAGACAATTCTAATTGCAGAAGTCACAAGAACAATGCTTCTGTGTGTGGAAAGTACCTCCTGGTACAAAGCACCTCCTGATGTAAAACCACACTCTTGTCCTGAATACCAGCAATGAGTTAGGCAGGGCACACGCTTGGCTGTTATGCTAACCCTGAGGAAATAAGTAAGTGGCAGTAGGAAGAGGGTAAGTGGTTTTTCTCAAGGGGCCAGGATATACTGCTCCAAAAGCCAGTGTCTCACCCCTGTGTCTCACTGTACTGCCTTCTTAATAGGGGTTGATGCCTGCAGGGCCAGCCACCACTCCACCTGGACAAAATGCTCAGCCCTCATCACATGCTCTGTTAAAGCCTTAGTTTACTTTTTGTTCCAAAGGAGTATATTCTGAAGGTTCTAAACCAGCTGAGGCTTGTTGTAACTGAGTTTGTGACACAGAGAACCCTGAGACCCCATCAGGTACAGCTCTTCTCTCTGCTCAGGCTACCTGCTCTTTCAAAGGAGGCCAAGGGAAGCTCGAAGTCTCATTTCTCCCCACTTCAAGCTCCCCTCTGCCTACTCCTGCACTGGCCCGGGATGTTCACCATCACATTATATCCTGGCCCTGCTTCTTCTAGAGGAAGAAGGAACCCTCAGCTGTGACCCAGGGAGGCCCCAGACCATGATACTGCTTCCCACCACCCTTCCACCAATACTTGAAATCTGCCCCCCACTCCCTCCAGTTCCCCCATCTACTCAATTCCTCCAAAACCTTAATTCCTTACACAAACCTAAATCCACTGATGAGTTAGTGATTTCTAATTCTTTCTTTTGTGATAGAAAGTTACAAGGAGTGATCAAACTATATGGTATATGTTCAAAGTAAAAAATTTATTGTAGGAAAAGACAATTTGCCTTCTCACAGCAAAGGAAACACACAGCAGAGTGAAGGGTCAACCTGTAGAATGGGAAGAAAAAATTGCCAACTATTCCTCAGACAGAACATATAAAGAACTCAAAAAATGAGGTGCCCCCCCAAATAAAAGACCCAATCAAAAAACTAGCAAGTGAAATGAACAGACAGTTCTCAGAAGAAGTACAAATGGCCAATAAATATTTAAAAATACCCAACATCTCTGGTCATGAGAGAGATGGACATCAATACTAAACTTTCGTCTTACACCTTAGAAAGAATGGCAAATCATCAAGAAAGAATGGCAAATCATCAAGAAAGAATGGCAAATCATCAAGAGAGAATGGCAATCATCAAGAAATCGAATAACAACAAATGCTGGTGTGGCAGCAGTGAAAAAGAACCCTCCTACACTGCTGGTGGTAATGTAAAGTAGTAAACCATTGAGGAAATCAGTATGGAGATTTCTCAAAGAACTAAATTAGATATCATCTGACCTAGCTATTCCCCTTCTAGGTGTTCATTCCCCCACTTTTAACACAATGGTTACTTATGGTATACACTCCATGGGATCTTACCTTTTCCATTTGATCTCTCTGGAAGCTCTTTCTATGTTAGCACATAGAGTCTTCTCATTCTCTTTTTATGGCTGCACAACACTTCATAATTTTTACCATGGGATAATTAGGATGCTGCTAATATTACATTATTATAAACAGTGTTGCTGTGATTAACACTGTACATATATTTTGCCTGTGTGTCAAGGAATATCACATGTTTCCTAGAAAAAAATTTTTTTCTAAATAAGATACGATGAGAATGTTATATTTTTTTCTTTTTCTTTTTGTAGTGCTGAGGATTGGACCCAGGGCCTCTGCATTCTAGTGAGCTACAATCCCAGAACGCAAGAATGTAGATTCTGATGGATGTTACCAAACTGCCCTTCTTCCTTGCTGGTCAGGTCAATGAAGAAAAAAGGGAACAGAGAAGAGAATTCCCCAATCATGGCCCCAAGCAGCCACACATTTCCAGATAATATATGGAACTATTTAAATGTAGTATTAAGAACTATTAAATGAATACCCAATCCATCAGAGATTCTGAGCTGGATTCTTGTATTCTCCAATCCATTATCCTCAGGAAGATCCCTTCACACGACAGCTCCTCTGTAAAGCATTTGGCAGCTTCTGTGATAGTCAGCAGGCCACATGCCTTACTCCAGCCCTGGGACTGGTCTCTCCCCTGTTGTTTGGTTCCACCTTCCCCCTCTGTCCTACAGGATGGGTCTTTGACAGTTCCTTAAACTCACCAAGCTCTAGCCTGCCTTGAGACCTCTGCCACATTACCAGCTTCTCTCCCTGGAAAACAGAATCATTGTCATTTAGGTCTCTGCCTGGCCTCATCTCAAGGACACCTCTCAGCCCTTTCCCCCTCCTCTAATCACAGCCACAACACCTTGGTCACTTCCTTTGTAGCACTGATCACAGTTTGTAACCACTTTGCTGGCTTATTTGATAGGGTGGACTGGTTTCCCTCACTTGCATTTCATGAGAACGTGGACATCCTTGTGTCCAAAGTTTGGTCCCCAGAAACCCTGGCAAGTGCATGGGACTCTGTGTTCTGAATACGGAATGAATACTGGGCAGGGCCTTTGTTAAGTCTCTGTAAGTAGCAGTCTGGTTAGTGCAAGATTTTAACAACTAACACATCATTTGTCTACTTGGCCCTACAAGCAACATTTCTATAATATTTACTGAGTTTTTTCTTAAGAGTCTGTTTTTATGCTGGACCTTGAAGATATATGTAGAGAGGACACAATTCCTGCTCTTAAGGAGGAGCCTTGGGTCTAGAGAGAGATGAAGACTCGAGGTAAGAGCAGTGAGGATGGCCAGTTCTCCAGCGGAGGGACAAAGGACACAGCATCTCTGGATACAGAAGGTAATGGTTGCTGGGCTCCTTTCTTGGGCACAGTGATGTGTAGTTTCTAGTCCAGTCAACATTCTGCCCATCATGGAAAAGCCCACTCTAGCTAAGGGACTACAAGTGATCTTTCTGGGGCATGCCAGGAGCCTGGTGGAAGTGGTCTGCTGAGTGACACAGGGCCCCAAATTCTGGACAGGAAAGCCAGGAAACCACCCTTCCAGCTCCTTTGTCAGAACAAGAAGCTGCCAAAATAAGTTAGCATACATCTTCCGTGTCCAGCACACAAGCTGCCACGTGCTAAGAGCACAGTCAGCCCCTTTCAGGTCACCCCAACCCAGAAAAAAGCTGAGGAAACACACATGTAACTCTGCACACTCTGCAGGGGGATGTAGGGAAAGCACGTCTTCTTGCAAATGCAGGGTCACCCAAGTCACTTGGAGGATATTGGAGGCCTCCTGCAAGGCCAGGGAGCTGAAAATGGACTGACCTCTGAGGGGACAGAAAACAGATTTTATTATTCTTTAAAAAGAAGTCCATATTTGTATTTGCTTAATTTGGCTATGAAAGCCCAAATTGGCTTTCAGACCCTATGGTACACAGCCGGACGTGAAGCTGTCAGAAGTATGGTCAGAAGTATGTGTGCGCCTATTCATATATGCCCGTGGGGAGGGGGGCAGGCGATGTTCCTGCCTGCATGTGGCTTAAGGCCTCAGGCAATGGGCCAGTGAAAGAGGACGCTCCCGAGGATAAGGAAAGACAGGAAGGCTGAGGAGATTCCTTGTCTTCCTTGCCACAATCTGGGGAACTTTATAAAAAGAAAGCTCCCCCACTTGTTGCATACAATGAATATTTACTGAGTACTACTATGTACCAGAGAGGTCCAGGTTTGGCACTGAGGGCAAGGGTGGACCAGAAGTTTACTTATATGTGCTGTATCCGATACATCTTGGATACATCCTACTGGATGTGCCAGGTGAGTTGTTGGGCTAGAGAAAGTGAATGTGGGTGAGATTTTCTAAGGAGAGGGTAGACAAGAAGAGAAGAGAAGAGAAGAAAAGAGAAGAGAAGAGGAGAGGAGAGGAGAGGAGAGGAGAGGAGAGAAGAGAGAAGAGAGAAGAGAGAAGAGAGAAGAGGAGGGAAGAAGAGAAAAGGGGAGGGGAGAGATGAGAGAGAGGAGAGGAGAGGAGAGGAGAGGAGAGGGCAGCAGGACTACAATAGATCTGTGAGCAGGCCCAATGTTAAATGGCCAGGACTTGTGACAGTGCAGCCAGAGAGGAAGCTCTGGGGACTGTAGTGTCTCAAAACCCAGGATGGGAGAGAATCTGAATCAATGGGTATGGTCAGTCAGCAAAGGTGCTCTTAAATCTGATGAGTCAGAGAACTTTTCAACCAACTGGGCCTGGGGAGATAAAGTCATTTGTCCTTATTTATAGTTATCTACTTTTTCTTTTTCAGCTTTGCTATTCCAATTTAGAAATAATAACAGGGCTGTAGTTAGGGCTCAGTGGTAGAGTGTTTGCCTAGCATGCAGGAAGCCCTGGGCTTTGAGTCCCAGCATCAGAAACAAAGAACAGCAAACAAAAACCCATAACTTAGAAATTATAACAGGAAGTAGTAGTAGATGTATTTTTTTTTTTTTTTGAGAAAAGACTCTTCCAGACCAACAGAGGTATCATGTAACAGCTGACCCACTGAACAGCTTTAGTAGAGAGGTATAAACCTCAAACCTTTCAATGGGAAAGGGGGATGAAATCTCCAGAATTTCACTTAGGGAAAATAAGAAAAAAAAGCAGCAACTCTGCAAGTGACCGCAGGAGACATGCCCTTTGCAAAGCTGTAGTAGGCCCCATGCAGGATGGAGCCCATTCTTTGGGAGCTCCGTGCTCTCCATGGGTTGCCAGTCTTCCAATGTAGAAAGATCTACCAATTTTTCCTCCATCGCTGCCCTCTGGCTGTCCCTGACGAGCAGGTTACTCAGGGCGGTGGTGTTCTGACCCAACAGCAATGCACTGCTCCTGGGCCCTCTCTGTGCCCTCTACCCTTCTGCACCTGATGCCTTCCAGATGCCCTTGCCAGCACCCCTACCTGACTGCTCCACTGAGGGGTATCTGTACTCTGGCTGCTTCTTTACTTAATTTTCACTAAGTTATCCATCCTCACATTATGAGCCCAAGACTATTTACAAGTTTGTTCAATGTCACTGAGCCAAGGTGAGCAGGCACAGCCTAAAACGAAACTTCCTCAGGGGACCCACACAGACTGATCGGGAGAGGCTGGAGAGTGAGTGAAGGTGATGGCAGCACTGCTACAGGGTAACAGGGACCCTCAGTTTACCTTTAGAATACACCTCAAGGCCACTGCCGCTCTCTCTGTCTTTTTTTCTTTCTTTTGCCTCTTTCCTTCCTTCCTTCTTTCCTTCCTTCCTTCCTTCCTTCCTTCTTTCCTTCCTTCTTTACTTCTTTTCTTTCTTTCACCCTGCAGTCTTCCTGAGCAGCATTTGAATTTTTTTGATGTCATTCAGCTGTAATTCATAGAGCTCTTCATTTCCTAGCTTGTCTGGTAATCACTAGACAAATGATTCTCATGCAAGGGTATGAATATATATAGTATAGATATAATAAAGTCTACACTGTGATTAATATAAAACATATATATATACAGAAAAACATTGGGAGTTATATGGTACATTATTTATATACAATAAAGTATATTTTCAACAAAATAGAGTATGATTTATATATAACACTCAGCATATATATATATATATTCTTTATATTTTATGTAATACATGTATATACCATGATACTTCAGTTTAAAAATTTAATTTGATATGATTTTGGGAAAGATGGCTGTGCTTGTATTTGTGTGGGGAAGATGGCCACGGTTGTGTTTGTCACCTAATGTGGAGATTTTTGCTAACCCTAAATAAAATTTTGCCAAATACTTTTGTTTGCAAACTGCATTGTTTCCAAACAGAAGCATTTGTGAACTGAGGTATTACTCTATAGTGTATACATTAAATAGATCAAAAGCTTAATTATAAATGATTTACTACATTATACTTGATATTGTTGGTCTCCTTCCAATTTTGCAATATATTTTTACCAAGCTAATGATTTATGCTAACAGAAATAAAAATAACAACAAAAATAACTACCTTGAAATTTTAAGAGTACACAAAAGCAAAATCTGTCACCTTCTCAGGCTAAAAAAAGAAATCACTATTTTCATGTGCTCACAGTCCCTAATGGAGGTTAAACTAATGCTAATTTCCTAATCTGTAGATGACTGGCAAATAATATGTATTGCCAGAGATTAGCTGTTAAGATAAATACAACAATACCTGCTCTTTTTTGAGAACATAAATGTTCTGATTTAATGGAAAATCACTGCAGGGCACAAGTATAAACTGTAAAACAATTAAAATAATAAATCCAAATGGCAGTAACTCACAGTGAGTCTTACAACATCAAATTAAGTAGCTGCCAACCCGTGGAACTCTGCCCTGGGCCATGTAGGTGCTGGAGCAAGGAATGGGCACAGGCAGGTGTTAGGGTGGTCTCCAGCAAGGAGTGGAGGCTGGCTGGAGTCCTGGGTGGGACAGGAAATGGTCAGTTGGGGCTCAGGTGGTTCCAGGACTGAGGCTGCCCACGGGTTCCTCATCTTATCTCTTTTCACAGGGAAAAACTGACCCTATCGTTATGGTTTATATCTAAATGTCCCCATAAAGCCTCATGGAATCATAGGCAGGACCTTTGGAAGATAACTGGATTATGGGGGTGCTATAGCTGATTTGCTATTAGGAGGTAGGGCCTGGTTGGGAGAGATGGTCACAGTGGGCATGAGCGGGAAGAGTTTATCTTCCCCCTCAGCTCTTCCCTTTGCTCTCTCTGCTTATTGTCTGCCATGCCATGAGCAGTTCTCCTCTGCGATGCCCCTCTTCTATGCTGTTCTGACTTGGAACCACTGGATTATGGACTGGAACCTCTACAAAACGTGAGCCAAAATAAACGTCTCCTTCTTTAAATTGTGGGTGTTGGGCATTTTGTCCTAGCAATGAGGAAAGTAATTAAGATACCTATCATGCACATGAATATTTACAGAGTCACTTTTGTGTCAAATGCTGTGTTCTTGGCCCTGTGAAAACTGGGGCCCTAACCTCATGAAGCTGATGTTCTAGCACAGAAAGACACGATCAGCTATCACAGCAATAAACAATGGAACATCAAGAGAGAAAGCGCTATGGACATTCAGGCTGGGATTCATTGTGGTCCAGGCCCTTGCTTCTTTTCCATTTCACAAGGACAATGTATCTAGCACCTTCTGTGTGCCTGGGTCTTTGTAAGGTGACTTGGAGGAGGAGTTCTGACTGAGCTGTGCCATCCACACGGGAACCGAGGAGAAAAATCCATGCTCAGGAATGCTATGTACTGAGCATTTCCTAGTGGCTTTCATGGGGAGGAGCTCATTTAATTCTTCCCAAAACTGTCTGAAATGGGTCTTGTCATCACTTTCAGTTTAGACCAAGTGAATACCTTGCCCCAAAGCTCACAGTTAGTATGGGGTGAAGGAAACCCTAGAGTGAGCAGTGAGCCAAAGTTGAGTGGTAAAGGCAAGGTCCTGGGAAGCTGGGAGCTTCTTGAAGAAGGATGCACATCTACCACACTGTCCACACTTTCCTCAGGTCCCCAGGGCCAGATGCCTACAGAAGGTCAGGAAATACTGACCGCTTGGCTATTCTGTGGTGGTCTAGCCCTGACTTCTCAACGACATGTTTGCTAGCCTTATTTTTTAATGGTCCATCAGAAATCTAGCTTGAGATCTCTTAGACAAACACTTAAAAGATCAAGGACATAAAATTAGGGAACATTTACCAAAGCAGAGACCCTCCCTGGTGCTAGTTACAATTAGGAAGACAAAACTGCCCAAAACTGAGCAGAAAAATATGATGTCTCACACAGCTGAGTTTGGAGATTACTCTGACTTATATTGTTGACCTATGGCAACAGTGACTTACACTCAAGGAACCTCGGGTTCCTAATTTGTAAAATGGGGATAAAAATACTCATTCCAGAGACTTCCTGTGATGCTTCCATGAGCTAATATGGGAAAGGTTCAGAAGAGTCTCTGGAACAGAGTGGTTGCTTAATAAATAGTAGTTCCAATTCCCACTTCACAAACCATTTCCAAACATGACCAAACTCCTAGTCTGGTACTCTTCTCTCATGTGGTAAACTATTTACTGTCTGTTCCATATATACCTTTGAGTATCTATTTTTCAGACTGACCACATCATAGGTTGCATAAGAGCAAATAGCAACAAAAACTCGAGGTGGAGACTTGGAAGGAACAAGGAAATATAAATGGGGTATCAGCTGAGGAGCTAGCTTAACTGCAGAGTGGTGGCTGCAGTTGGTTGTCTTTATCTTCATTTCCCAACACCGCAGACTCTCATGGATGGGGAGCACCTCCGTGTGAGAGTTATGGAAGCACAGGGGACGCCAACACTTAGCCATTTCAACACTCCTGTGATTTCTGAGGCAGTGGCATAAAGGTGACGAGGCTGTGGGCCGAGCAGGCTGTGCTTTCCTACCTAGTTATATCTAACTGGCCTGGCTGTGTCCAGTCTTTCTGCTCCTTGTCCATTTGCCCCTTGATTTTTCAGCTTGTCAGTGTATCTGTGAGCTGCCCCATGTCTTCCCAGTAAAATCCTTTTCTGTGCAAGTTAGCCAGAGTTCTGCTTACTCTGAAGAGCCCTGACCAAACCCCCTGCTTTTCCAAGGGAGCAGGCAGGCTGTCTATGACAGCCATTCACTGCACTGTCTAAGGCTTACCAACTTGGAACTGTCTCAGGAGCCAGGGCCATGCATGTGAAAGAAAAAAGGTTCCACTGGCCATCACACAGTCACCACAGGTACCTATTAGTCACCTGCCCTGAGAGCAGGCTGGGGTAGTATCTTAACATACGTGAGACCATTCAGAAGCAAGGAGCTTAGGATCAAATGCTAGGTTAGGGCTTGTCCTATCGATGTGTGTCTCTGTCTCTGTCTCTTTGCCTGCCTCTCCCTTCCTTTTCCTCTGTTCCCCTTCCCTCTCCTCCCCTTCATCTCCCTCGTATTTACTACAAAGTCTACATAGTTGTTTCTACCCCATCTTGAAAATAAGAGAAAAATATTAAGCATAATATTAAAACCTGGAGGAATCATTGTGTGGGAGGCTGTGCTGCAAAGATTGTAATAGTTCAGGGTTTTAGTGATGTATGAAGAAAATATCAGTGATGAACTGCTTAAGGGCAAAGATCAACGATGCTGAGCTGCACAAACCTGCAATCTAAATAAAGAATCGAAACTGAAGCAGCAGAACAAACCAGGAAGGCCCAAATCTGTAGGCTTTCTGGCACTCTAGCCTTTCTCTTTGCCTGTTTACCCCTCAACTCTTAGGCTAAAGGTCTGGGGCTTAAAATAGCACTGACTTTCAATTTCTAAGCTCAAATCAACAACACTCATGCTTTGGAGGAGCTCATGTACGTAAGGAAGTTAGTGCTGGGCCATTAGGAAATGAAATCATGGCCGTGCATCCTCACTGGTGTAGTTTTCCTGCATGTTCCCTTGCCTGTCCTTGGTGGTACCCTTTCCGTGCTTCCAGTGCCCACAAAGTACTCTTCCCAACTCTTGCCCACCAGCTTCCAGGGAAGTTGTGACAACAGCATCCCTTCATCCTTCAGTAGGAATGCTCAAAGCAGCTCATGTTTGTCAATCCTTGCCACAGACTAAGTCTGTCCTAGACTTACAGGGTGGGTGGGTGAGGGATCCAGAAAGCTAAGAAAGAATTACCCCCAGGAAAAGGGTTTCAATGTGGCACTAAAATAGGAAATACATATTTGGGTAAATGTCAAATAAAAGATTCAAATACTAAATGTTCACTTTCAAACTTTTGCATAAATGGTTCCTTCTTTAGGGAATTCCTTCCTTCTTTTTAATGACCAATAACTCCCATCAATTCTGGCAAGAAGCATACATCAAGGACTCCTCCTTAGTTTAATGCTTCTTCTAATGGGTCCCAGACACCTGTGAGATTCACAAAGAGGGGACGAAGGGACTGAATCTGGTTTACCACTCTATACCTAGATCACCTTACACAGACAGGCACTTAATAGCTATTGGTGGGTAAGAATGAACACAGGTACTAAGGGGAGACCCAGAGAGATCTCTACGAGCCAACACGGAGTCAAGTTCCAAGACAGCAGGCACTCAACTCATAAAAGATCCCATAAATAATTTTCTTCTGTGTCCAAACTTGGATGCCAGGTTGTTAACACAACATTGCCTGATCCCATGCAACAAGCACCAACCTGCTGGGGTATTACCTGGGTTGGCAGCGCTAATTCTGCTGCCTATATCAGTCATGCTGCTTGAATGAATTCACTTGTCTTACATAACTTTTAATCACTTAAAACAGGCATCTCAGACTCAATGGAGATATGTACAGCTGGATTTTGATTCGCCCTCCACTTTGTAAGGGCAATAATCTCATATAGAATCTGTTTTTTATATTTATTTAATCATAATGTGAATTAAGAATGACTCATTGTCATGAGCTTAACATCAGTTTTTCTCAGAGGGTCCTTTCCTATATGACCTACTAGGTGTCTGTGTACTGTTACTGAAGATTTTCTTTTATGTCTGCATTTATTGTTTATGTGGCTTTAGTACAAGGGAATTATTCAAAGACACTGAAAAGTGAAAAAAGTCTGTAAGTCCATTGTATTCAGCTAGATTAAATCAATGATTATTTCATGATATATAATCATGTACAGCCCATGTTTACAGCAGCACAAAATACAACAGCCAAGATATGGAGCCAGCCTAGGTGTCCAATAAGAGACAAATGGGTAAAGAAAATGTAGTATATATACACAATACAGTATTAACCATAAAAAGAAGGAAATTTTTTATATGCAGAAAAATGGAGATCATCATGTTGAGTGAAATATGCCAGTTTCAGAAAGACAGCTATCACATTTTCTCTAATACATGGAGTCTAAAAAAGATGACAAGAAAGTAGAAGGGAGACAGACTATAATTAGACAAGAGGAAGGGAAGACAGGAGGATGTATGGCAGGTAACGGGGGTCATGAATATGATCAAAATACAATATACATATTGAACATCCCTCCATGTGAAACTAGGTGGCAGGGTGGGACAAGGTGAGTGGGAATGATTGAAGTATGTCATGTGCATGTTCAAATCTGCCCAAACGACACCTGCTAATCTGTGCAATGAATACGCACTAATAAAGATGTGGAAATAAATAAATTAAATATACATTAAAGAGAATAATAGCCAGGAAGTTGACCCTTTTCCTCCCTCTCCTGTTTATGTTCTGCATGTGAGAGATAACCTCTGGCCCAATATACAGCCTTCAGAAAAGGTTCCTTTTTTCTAGATAAACTGAGTCCCATATACTGAAACCTTTAAGGCCAATCATTGTTTCTTAAACTGTTTACGAAAAGTTATAGTTATCAGTTAAAAAGTTATAGATGAGCTATAGTACTGACCATTAGTTCATTTCCCCAAATATTCCTCCCAAAGACATTTCTACTAATATTTAGATGAATGTAATTGTACTTCAATTAAATTCCAATTTTCTAAAGTATATATACATACATATAGCTAAGTTTGGCATTGGAGATGAACTTGGAGAAATTGCTATGCAGAGAAAATATTAGGCAATTAGAGGTTTAAGCAGGTAAAACATCACTGTATGTAATTATCAAGGTATTCTTGTATGTGCCATAGCGAGCCATAAGTGATGCACTTCTTTGTTCAGATAAAATGTGGGTAATAGGTTCTTTTAAAGGCTGCTGTATTCACAAATTAAGCGAAGGTTGCTAGTAGAGAAATATTTTAATTGTTTAAGGCCACTTGATATTCTATAACCATACTCTGCCTCCACATGTCACTCCCCACGTTGACTATATAAGGACTTCAGCTAGGTAAAATGAAAGTTCATAGAACTGTATAAACCTTTAAAGAGCCTATAAATGAGTGAAATGCTGGGAACAAAGAACATGATCTCTTTCCTTTTTTCTGAAGCCCAAACACAAATACAGAGGCACAGACTTACACAGATTTTTGTTTGTTTGAGACAGGGTCTCATTATACATTCCAGATGGCCTTAAACTCACAATTCTCCTGCTTCAGTCTCCCAAGTGCTGGGATTATAGGACTCTGCCACCATAGCTAGATAACAATCATTTTTAACATAAACGTAACATTTCTTACTGGAGAATGAACATACAGCTATAGAGCAGAATCAAGGGAATTGATCAAATAAGGCTAAGAAAGATGAAGGATTTGTTTATATTAATATCAGTTGACTAGATTGAGCTATTTTTTTAAAAAGGAAATTCTCTACAGCTCGTTATTTGTAGCCACTATGTCTCAGAAGGTAGCACCACTATTAAAATATAGCTATAGAATCAGCCACTTGACACTAGCATCTGTTAGCAAGTAAACACTGAAATATTACTCCCTGGGGCTGGCAGGATAGCTCAGTGGTAGAGCACTTACTTACCTGGCATGAGGTCCTGGGTTCAATTCCCAGCACCAAAACTCACTTTTAGTATGGCTTGTTGAAATTGCTCAAATTCAGTATTGCTTTCAATCAGTAATATGTCTCACTCATCCTTGTCACCTTGATTTCTTTGGGTTTGGAAAGACACTAATCCTTACCTCCAGACACATGGGAGGGTTGAAGAGCAAATAAGGTACAACATAACATAAAAACGAACACCTTTGCTTTTGATCTATGTGACACAGAATGTGTAAGTATTCCGAGAGTAAATAGGCCAAATCATGCACTCTCTCGATAAGCGTAATTCCTTGGTTTTCCGTAGTGCCCTTGACTTTCCCCCGATTCTTTTATCCTCCTTATCTCACTGATTCTCATTTCAGTCTCATTACTCCCTCAGTTATGGCCTGACAATTGCAAGTACTGTTTAAGACATGAAAGTGTGCGAGTTACTTATCTTTTTACTCTGTTTCCTTTTAGCAGTGTACAGACAAGAAAAAAAGTGTGTGTGTGTGTGTGTGTGTGTGTCTCAAATGTTTTCCTTTGTAAAGGCTTTCCTTTCCTTGTATCTGTATATTTTTGCTAGTGAACTTAAGTAAATTTGCTACTTGAAGTTCAAGCATACACTCCAGAGAGAGGTTTCAGAAACCCTGGCCATTGGACAGTAATATTGCCACAGTGACTAATGGCAAGGAAGTCTGGTGAACACTCCAGAATCTTTTCTCAAATGTGGCTAGGAAGGACATAACCTAATTTTATATGAAAAATAACTTGACCTGACTCTTCTACTTTTGTAATGGAGATAGATGTTTGCCTGTAGAGAGCTGGGCTGGCCCCCACTTCCAGGTCAATGAACATTTTCGTTTCATGTTCAAAGTAAAACCTCAGTTTCTTAATGGGGACAGTATCATCTACCGCATAGACTGGGCTCCTCAGGGGTCAATGAGAGAACATATTAGAAAACACATATTTCAGGGTTCCTCAAATAATTAGTAATAGTTATCACACTGAGAAGAGTCATGGATCAAGCCTAGGGAAGGTTAGAACATATGGTGAGGGCCATTTTGGTGTGTCACCACTGAAGTCAGTCGAAAAGAGATTTAATGTACAATTTAACTATGGTCAGAATGGGGGTCCTCACTCCTAGGTGTGGGGGGATGCTGATTGGAGGGCCTGGGAGAGCCTGCTGAGTGCTAGGAATATTCCACCATGAATTGGGGGCACCCATTTATATATTCATGCCAAAATAGACTAACAGCTTAGAACTGTGTACTTTACTATAGGCCTACTTATAATTTCAATAGGAATAAAGAAAGAAAAAGGAGAAAAGAAGGCAGGAAGGAAATGAAATAAAGCAGAGAAGTAAGAAGGGAGGGAAGGAGAAAATGAAAGTAAAAACAGGTGGGCTGAGTATAAATAATTTTTCCCTTAGCTTGATTTGCTCCTTTTAAATTTCCTACAAATCTGGGTCTGGGTCTCAGTGGTACAGCACTTGCTTCCCATATTTGAGGCCCTGTGTTTAATTCCAAGCACAGCAAAAGTTAAACAGTCACCTGCAAAAAAAAGCCCACTCAGTGAATGAGCTGCAAAAAAGAATAGTGATAGGGCCAAAGATTTAGCTCAGTGGCTCAAGCGCTTGCCTAGTAAGCGCAAGGTCTTGAGTTTGATCCCTGGTACCAAAAAACAAAAACAAAAACAAAGTGCTGTATTTATTCTGTGATCAGATACTCATGGGTACTTGTGAATATCACTTGGGGACATAATTTAAGTGTATAAAGCCATGAGAGTACGCATGTTTGTTTGTTGCCAATGAAAATGTGCTCACTTACATGTGCTGAATACATAGTGTTTTATGATTATTATACTAAAATTCATAGCCTATCAACTCAATATTCCTCATCAATCAAGTTATTAATAATTTTTATGCATCCCTATAAGTCCAACACCATTCCAGGGCCTGTAAATTCTCTATGGGCACTTATAGTATTTCAAGTCAGCTGTATGGTGCTATACAGATGGGGTAGGTATTTACAGACACCCACTTAAGGGTATCAAAGCCAAAGAAGGGAATACAAACACTCTACTGTCCGAAGGAACAGAAGAGACTCCACTCTGCACAGGGTACAGCCTGTTTCAGAGCTTGGGGACACTCCTCAGAGATCTCCTACCATAAAATGCTCAAGGCAGTCTGGTTCCAAAAGGCCACAAAAAATTCAATTTCTACAGAGGGTGTACACAGCGGGAAATGAAAATGGTCTACTTATATATCCCTAATCCTTTTAATCCCAAGAGCACTAAACCATTTACTGACAAAAACTTCCCATAAAAGACAGTGAAGCGTGGGTGAAGTGAAGGAACTTTGGTTAGGTCCAGTTGTGAAGGTAAAGTAACCTTTATAAAAAATGTTTTGTTTGAAACAAAATGTATCTGGGAAGAAATGGTTTTTATTTGGGGAATGGATCCAAACAGTTCAAAAGGATGATATGCCTACTTGGGCAATAAATTTTGAAGCTTTGGCTAAGTTGGGTTTTTAAAAATCATCTTTCTGATCACACAGGTCAAGTGGCACAGAGTCACACTAAACATATTTAAGGGGCACAGTGATGGCAAAGCGATGTCAACACATCAATTAGGGAAGGATTATATTTAGACTGCTCTAGTTTTTACAGTATAGATTATCTTTGTCTTAATAGTTACAGAAAAAAAACCTCTGGTTTTTCATAGATGATAGTATTGTCTGAAAGAAAGTTCAATATAATCTGAGAAGTTAGATTATATGACTCTCTGAGTAGAGAAAGAAAACTAAATGACAAATGGAAATCTCTCCCTTGGGCCTTCTCCTATCTTCAAACGAGTTCACAAAGGGGTCACCAGCCCCGGCTGAGGGCTCCAGAATGTGAAAAACTGCAGCTGGTGCTGTACTTCACCTGAGGACCAGGCAACATCTGCATCAGTCTTATCAGCCAAAGCCAGGGGACTGTCAGTCTTCAGAGCCACCTAACCACACTTAAGAGCTGAAGGGTTTCCAGTCTGAGTACCACTGACATCTTGGGCTGCACAGTTCGCGGCCATGGGGGCCTGCTCCGCATCAAAGCATAGGCAGCAGCATCCCTGACCTCCACCCACTAGATGCCAGCACCACACTGCTGCTCCTCTCCATCTCCATGGTTTCAGCAGCCAAAATGTCTCTAGACACTGCCAAACATCCCCTGAGGGTGAAATCCCCATCAGTGATTGAGAATCTCTGTGACAGAGGAATACTCACAATCTCTGGTTCTCATCAGGGAGATGAAGAAAGATGGCCACTGAGTGTCTGCAGCAGAGTTACCTGCTTTTCTGCCTGAACAATGCTGCCATATGTAAGAAACTAGTTCTATTTTCTTATTTTTTTATTTTTTATTTAAGAGAAAAAAAAAGACATATAAGAAAGGCAAAAAGCAAAAGAGACAAACAAACGACTAGAGTAAATGCACAACTGTAACATTATAGGTTTACAAAACTGAATGATAGAAACTTGACAATAGTTCTATTTTCTATTTGAGCTGGGGTACTGGTTTCCTGTTTTCTGCTCAGAATAACAGTATGTCCTCGATGAACAAAGGAGCCTCCAGACCTACTACGTAGAGTACAGTAAGGCCTGGAGGTGCCCAAGGGGCCTCTCAGCTGTAAATTCCCAAGATACTCAATAACTGGAAGCCTGGAGAAGTCAACAAATTCCAAGACGGCATTTTATAAGACACATTACAATTATAGACTTTAAAAGTTCTATCTAAATTCCCACAATAGGAATTAAGAATCTTGAAGCCAACATACGATGGACTAAATGGATGCTACCAACATTCTTTGTATTCTTTGCTGGCTCCACTTTGGGGAGAATCTAGCACTTTCTCTCTCTGCTCTCGGAACAATGGGTCTGGCAGTCTGCTGGATGAAAGGGTCTCTGCAGGTGCACCTTCACTCACTAAGCAGTAGTCGTTTCTGGGAGAGAAGTTGCCAGAAAGAGTCTTACCTTTTCTCGCTAATGCAAACCATACTGTGAAAGGAGGCGCTGCGCTAAACACTAAACCAGTCCTGCTCTGCTAAGAAAGATCAGAAATTGTAAGTATGTGTCCCTGGGGCCAAAAAAACAAACTTAAAACTAGTCATATTTATGTTATATTTACAGGAATTTTATTTACAAGGATTCCAATGTTGCCGTCCTTATTTATGAAGTGACATCATTTAGCTAGAGTAAAGAATGCCCTAAAAAGAGCAGTCCAAGTTGTTTCCACCATTTAGGAAAAGAGGGAAGCCTCCAACAAACCCTCTTCTTTTTTCTCTTTCACAAAAATAACAGAAGGAAAGCTGCTACTGTAATCAGCAGTGACTGCAGGCATTTCCTGTATTTTTATATCAAGCTGGTTGTCTTTTTTCCATTACATACCCAGTGAACTCCAGTTAGGTCAAGACTAGAGAAAAACAGGACCAATTATGCCTCCAAACCCACAAATCTGCCTACTTAGCTCTGCTAATTTTATCATGTTGACTTCATGGTTCCAAGGAGCCAGAGACAGGAAAATCTCCATGAGCCACTTGTTCTTCTGCAGGAGCAAGGTCTCTGCCCTTTCCCTCTACTTCTATCCCATTTAGTTCCCAGTATCCCAAGATGGGACACTGGCTCCATCTGCCACAGGTTGCTTGAATGAAAGGGTCTTGGATCGAGTCACTGCTCTGGAGAGGTTCCCAGGCTCCCAAGCTCCTGGGGTCAGTGCTCCAGACTTGCCTTTAGACAGGTCACTGCCTATGCTTCCGGATTCCAGGTTACTCTTGTCTGTCACTAGGGATCGACATTCTTATGCTTTCTCCTCCAAAAGGACAAGAGCTCCTCTTCTCCATGCCTCACTTTCCATTTTTGGTTTAAAGTCTCCTTCTCTTGCTCTGTCTTCAGTGGTTATAAGGGAGAATCGTGGGTCTTCTTATTGAAGTCAGTTATTGTGCAGTAACTATCAAATAGAAGCTCACTCCACTCACTTTTGCGATTTCAAGGCTTTCCATGAAAAGTGTTCTTTTCTGTGTGCCCGCATTTTTAACAATGATTTTTAAAACCTTCCTTATAATATCAGATTACACTAGTTTTTGCAACCAGTGTGGTGTTTTGACAACTGCCAGTAACTAGTCCCTCTTTGAAACCTTCTGAAAAGCTGTGAAAACCATTTTTTACTAACTTGATATCATAGAAAGGTGACCAGATATGTGGTCATCTTTGGGCAGTTTCTTCTCCACCTTGTCCCACAACCACCCACATACCCACTCTCCTGTGTGTGCAGAATTTCAGATAGTTACCTCCTGGCAATGCCTCTCCCGCTGATTCCTTCATCACCTTAAATGACAGAACCACAGAGGAGTGTCACTGGTTGACAGTTCCACAAAACTGTCCTCTAAGCTGTTTCTCTAGGGTTCTTGGCCTTGCCAGTTTATCCTTCAATTTTCCATGCTATTTATCAACATCTTTTCTTGTCATTTATATTAATCCCCTATCCCATGGACATTGGCACCATGATTTCAGACTGTTAAGAGTTGGGTAAACCTTAGAGAGGTGCCAGGGCCATCCTGTAATAGTTTCATGGGATCAAGAATAGAAATGTTTTTGTGATCACAGACGACCCTACTCTGCAAATACAGGTGGACCTGCAAGTCCAAACCTGGCATTCTTGGTATTACCCTTGCACGCGATGGACAAATATTTACCAATCACCTACCATGTAACCTGACTCCAACAATAATAATGAACAACTACTAAGTCCTCTCTATGTAATTTTTCAAGTATTACCTCATTTACTATTCACAATAATCACATGAGGTAGGTATCACTACTATCTCAGGGGTAGGGGTGTGTGTGTGTGTGTGTGTGTGTGTGTGTGTATGTATGCATGTATTTATGTGGGTGCTGGGGCTCAGACTCATGCATGCTAGGCAAGTACTCTTATTTCTGAGCTACACCTCTAGTCCCATTCTAGTTTTTAAATGAGAAAATTGAGGGTTACAGGGAAACAAACAGCCCTAAGCTCCAGGTGAGGCCAGGGTCCCCCAAGTGTGCCTTGAATACAGGTGTGGACCCCCCAACCAGGTTGCATGCTAGTTTTCCCAGAAGGGAATGTGAGATGCACTGAGGCTTCTGTCTATGTGATTTCTGGCAATTTCTTTCAGGATGCACTGTTTCAAAGTCATTCAGAAAAGTCATTTTTTCTTTAATATGCACACATTACTTTGGATATAGAATGACATTCAATAATCAGATTTACTCGCAAAGTAGGACTATTTAGCCACAAAAGAGATTGCGCTCATAAAATCTAGAAAAGAGTATAAAAATACTCAAACTAAAGGCAGCATTTTGACCTAGGATAAAGTCTCCTGACTATTAAAAGATAGGACAGTATTCATTGGGATATATAAACTCTTGTATGTTTGCTTTAAAAATAATCAGTCTAGGGGCCAGGGATTTAGCTCAGTGGCTCAAGCACTTGCCTGGTAAGCACAAGGTCGTGAGTTCGATCCCCAGTACCAGAAATAAATAAATAAATAAAAATAATTAGTCTGTTTCCTAATAGCAAAATAGGAAATCTTCCAGATCCTTGATGTCCTTATCCTCATATGCTTTCTGAAAGAACCAATTTGGCCAGTCCTATAGCACTTTTGATAGTTGATTGTTTTGTCATTTACCTTCAAACATCAAATTGGGCTCTTCACTATTAAAGATAAAAATTTTGTTTCATATTCTTCTTATATTATACTTGGCCTATACTTTTCCTTACTCCTGGCTTCCCTTTCAATTTTTTTTTTTTTTTTTTTTTTTTTTGGTGGTGGTGGTGCTGGAGATTGAACCCAGGGAATGCTGATTTATATCCCCAGCTCTTTTCATTCTTCTATTTCAAGACAGAATCTTGCTAAGTGGTCTAGGCTGGTCTCAAACTTGTGACCTGCTGCCGCTACCTCCTGAGTAGCTGGGATTACAAGTAAGTGTACACTAGCATACAAGTAAGTGTACACTAACACAGTTCTTTAGATTCTCTAAGAGAAATGTCTATCTACTAGCCATTCGTTTGCCCTCTTTGGACCTAACTTCTAAAGTGCATCTCATTTGCTACTTTTCCTCTCCTTCCCCCAATTTCAGCACAGGCTTTTTCATTCCTTCATTCCTCTATCTAGCTTTTCAAGGAGGTTTTATCTTTGAACGAGCATCTGTCTCAGCAACAGCATTTGTAGTGGGTACTGAATGCACATCTTTGGCCAACCCCAGAGGAACATACGGAAGAACCTACCTAGGGAGCAAAAGGAGCAGAGGACAGCTGTGTGCGTGGGAGTGTTAGCATCAAACATGTCCCAGCAATTCAATGTCTCACTTCATTTTAGTTGAGGGCAGATGGAAGTGTAGCAGGGTAGTTGGGGAAACATACTCAAAATAACCCCACCTTCTTATTTCATAACTGGTCCAAGGTGTCAAAAGTATCAGGTTACCTCAGCAGCTCCCCAATCTCCTTTCATATTCTTCTAAATTGTCCTGTTTTATTTGAAACCAGGATGAAAGCAATCAGGTAGGTCATGGTCACCAAGTTGCTCACTACTCAGTCCTGGGAATGCTGTAGATTAGAATCCTACGGATTATAGTTACAAGGTAGCTCATACCCACCTGCGTACAATGCTGAGAAGTCCAAAAAGCTTCTCAAGGCTGGGTGTGGTGGTGTCACCTGGAGTTCGAATACTCCATTCACAGCCTAAGCTGTGCACCTTGGCACACCCAAGAGAAGGCAAGCTCAATGTCCCGGATTCCCAGGGCTAACAACTTAGGTGGGGAGTCACCACTCAGGAAACTGAGACATTTCAATACTGACTGGGAAAGCCTTATATCCCTACCCACACTCTGACATTCCATAAGCCACTGGGAAAATGCTCATTCATCTTCTGAACTCTCACTCCAACACTCCAACTCTTGTCAAATTACAAAGCAAGCTCTTTCCCACTGTAACTTAAGGCTTTGGGTTGACTAGGATCCACAAGTTCCCAATAGGAATGCTGTTTGTTTATCTTATATTGAAAAGGAAAACAAAGATGAAGAATCATGTACAAAGATAAAAGAAAAGAAGGCAAGCGGTGGGAACACACTCTGTGAGTTGAGTTCCCCAGGGTACCCTCTGGAACGGGGTGCTAATTACAGTGGGGAAGGCAGCCTGTGTCTGGTTCCAGCCAGTTTCTAATTATAGCTCCCAATCTTGCTTGCATCTAAAACACTGATTGATAATTCAGATGGGTGCACACAAAACCTTGGTTGGTGCCTTTGAACTGAGCAGAGATGCCCAAAGAAACACTTGTAAAATCTGGCCTCATGCATGCAGTACCTTTCATGGATGGAGATGATGATACAGGCACATAGTTTGCCCTTAGACAATGAAGGGATCCCCACTGGAAAATGTTGGAGAACCTGCAGGAAAACAGAGCCCCTCTGACTTCTCTACACCTTTCAGTTTGTTCTTCCAGTTCTGATTGTTGGCTCCTAGCTCTGGACAAGATTGACTGGTTGGAAGCTTTCCACTGAAGATTTGGGTTTTGTGAGATATGCATTTATTTATGTATAATGTTAGGTTTGCAGACTCTCATCAATGGTAATCACCTCTACTGTCTGCAGCAACTTGGAAAATATGGGAAGCAGCCTCATCCTGTGGAGGCAGTGAGGCTAGGCACCATGAGCCCAGAATGAGCTGAGTTTAGAACTTTCATTGTGTTTTGGATAGCTGTGAAATACTACTTCCCTGCTACTGTATCCAAATAAAAGCTGCCAGTCTCTAGGGCTAAGGCTTGAACAGTACAGTGGTCAAGGAGGAGTATCAAATAGCACAATTTCCTAGCAGCCTGACCCTTGTGGAGGGTCACACAGGACAGGATGGAAGCCTTGGGGAAACTTTCCCTGCATTTCTCAGCAGCCCAGGCCACTGGGACAGGATTTCCTGGGAACTTTTAGAATACATAATCTTGGAAAGAGGGTCTCCAAATACATACTGTTAGGGTCTCAAATACTTTTTTCTCCAAATCCTGCCTTTTCTTTTTTTAGCTTAAGTAATCTAGATAATTGTTCTAATTGCCAACTTACCTACCTACAAACACACACACACACACACACACACACACCCTTCATGCTAATGTATTAGAATTCTCTCTGAATCATAAGGCATGATGATGGGCTATCTAGCAGGAAGAAAGGGTTTTAGATTCTCCTAGAAGCCTTGGACTTGGAGAGGGTATTATTTCTACCAATTTGGCAAGGAGATGCCCAATCTATGGGAAAATTGCACCCCTGACTAAAAAAAATCATAAACAAGTCCCTTCACCATAGCATACTATGACAGGCACAAAAATTTCCTCTCAAGGCAGGCCTGCCCCTGAACATACCTGCCACTGCTATGAAGCAGAGCAGAGCACCTCTGGACTCCTGCACTGTACTCTGCATGCTTGTCTGGGTACAAAGGCGCAGCTTGGCATCTGTTCAAGTATTAAACATGTGTCTAGGGAATGAAGAGAAAAGCAGTGGTTTATTCCCATTAAACCAAAGCTACTGATTCAGGAAATAAAAAATCTAAGAGAAAAATAAATAAAGGAAAAAGAAGAGTTGGCAGTATTTAGAATATTTCTAAAGAGAAACTGCAGAGATGAAGTATGATCACCCACTTGGGGTCCCCACAGTAGCCAGGACTATGGAGAACAAGTAGTAGGGTTTTCTTCCCAACTCACTGCTTTATGGTAGATGCGTGAGGGTGGTTACTGTCATGCTGCCCCTGGTACTTCACCACTCAAGGAACTCTGTTTTTCCAAAAGCAAACCCAGCCAGGGCTTGGAGAGAGCTCTCTATACAACCCATGCTGGAACAGTGCCATCTTTTTTTCTCCTGGCTGTCAGTGATTGAAAACACTTCCTATAGAGACTGAGAGCAATGGTTCAAGATATTTTCTCTGCTAATGTTTAAATCTTTGCATGAACACTCTGCTTTCATTCAGGACCAAAGTGTTCCTCATCAGTTTGTAGCTTAACAAAGGAGAACAGGCCACAGGGAGCACTTTGTTTAGAGGAAGAGATGTGACAACCACTGATAGTTATTTGGACATCTGCTTGATTATGACTACATTCTAGTATAAAGGTAAGGAAACGAGACTTAGGTGAAAAGACCTCCTCAAAATAAGGAGTCAGACATCTGTGACAGTCTGGGATTCAAACACAGGGTTTTCTGACTACAGAGATCATTAACTATGGACTATAGGACAAAACAGCAAAGAGAACATGTTGACAGCAAGGGAACACAAAAAAGGCAGCCCAGAACTATATGGTTATGTATTTTGAGTAATTACCCCCAGCCTTGATCTAGTGATGAGATAGAAAGGTCTAAAGCAGTTGCGAGGTTCGTAAAGTAATTAGGTTGTTCTCATATAGGAATTATAGTAATGGCTAAGTCTAGTGCTCACTGCCAACCCACTGGTTAAGTATTTTGCTGTATTGTTCTATTTAAACCTCAAAACTTCTCTATGAGGAGTTACTCTGACCATATGTCATAGATTCCACAAAATCTTTGTTTTTGGCATTTTACAACAAATTAAAAATTAGATGGATTTTATAGTTACAATGGGAAATTTTACTTTCTAGTGGAAAAAGCATAAAAGGAAAGGGGAAACAAAGAACAAATGTAATAAATAGAAAATCATTATGAAGAGGGTAGATAATAATTCAACATCAATAATCAATTTAAATGCCAGTTAAAAGACATTGTCAGAGTGTAAAAAAATAAAACAGAAAAATCCCACCAAATCCAACCATATGTTGTCAATAAGAAACCCATTTTAAATATAAAGGTGAGTGTAAGTTAAAAGCAAAGGGATGGAGAATGAAATACTATGCTAATATTAATTTTAAAAAGGTAGATAACCAGGCAAAAATACAGTGCCTTTTGTAAAAGATAACCGCCTACATTAATTTCAGACAAAGCAGATTTATGATGAAACTGGAGGACACTATTTTAAGTGAAATAAACCAGACACAGGAAAACAAGTACTGCACATTTTTTCTCATGTATGAGAGATAAAAAAAAATAGTGGATTTGAATGTAGAATAGTGATTATTAGAGGCTGAGAAGGCCTGGGGGGATGTGTAAAGAGAGGCTGGATTTCATTGGGGCATGCTATAAGTATCAGCATCATGCCGAACCCCATTAGTATGTACAATTAATATATGTTGATTTTAAAAAATAAGGAAAATTTCCAGAGCTAAAGAAGGGTATCAGGCAATGATTAAGAGATGAATTCTTTAAAATCACCTAAAAAAATCTAAACAGGTATGCACCTAACTGACTGAAATAAAAACTGATAGAACTCGAAGCCACAGTGGCCTAGATATCATGTCTACTTGAGTCATATCAATAAGAAAGATAATGACAAGTACTGCTAGGGATTTGGAGATATCAGACTCCTCATTGTCGCTGCTGGTGGGCATGTAAAATGGTGTACCTATGTTGCAAAAGAACTGCATAGTTCCTTCAACAGTTAACATGGAGTCACCATTTGAAACCCACTTAACATTTGACATGTTATTCGGCCATAAAAAAGGAATGATATACTGATACATGCTATAAGGCAGACAGATCTTAAAAATACTATGTTAAATGAAAGAAGCCAGTCACAAAAGAGCACATATTGTATAACTCTATCTGTATGAAATGTCCATAACAAACATATAGAAGCAACTAGGAGAAACTAAGATTTCCTTCAGTGGTAGGTAAATAAATTGTGGTACATCCACAAAATAGAATATTATCCTGTAGTAAAAAGAAATGAGCAAACCTGACTGACTGTGCTGAGCCCTGTGGACTATGCTCAGAAGGGATGTGTAACAGGTTACATACAAAATTCTGCAAAATTCATAGAACTTCACAGCACAAAGAGGGAGGGTCATTGCATACAGATTTAAAAAGTCACTTAGGAGGTTGAGGAACGGTAGGATGAAATGCAAAATGTGACAAATAAATCTATCTGTATTATAAATGTATCCAAGAACTTCACTGAAGATTTGGGGGGAAAGTGCTGACCAGAGCAACTTTGAAAATCAGTAGACTCTGTAAGACTACATAAAAACAGACTGTACATAATCACCGAACTTAGAATGGACTTTATTGTGTTCCCCCAAAATCATATATTTAAGTCCTTGTGGGAGACAACTTGAGCGGGTCCCCTTGAACGCAGAACAATTGCTGCAACTTTGATTATATCAAAACTTATTTCCTTATTTTGATGTATACAGAGCTGACTATGGTATTTCCTTCTCTCTTCAATTGGCTCTAAGCATTGCAAATAAGGCTAGCTGAGGTACTCATATGTAACCTCTAAAGCCATCCAACAGTGTCCTGTTGCCTCCCATAGTGATCTCTGTAAAATATATAGGCACAGTGGGATGGCAGAGCCAGTGAGCTCCAGGAATGTCAACAGGGTATGAGCCTCGAGAAAGAGGCTATGAGTCCCCAGGGCATAAAAGTTTACATATCAGAAGCAGGTACTGGTATGTAGTCTTTAAAGCCATCAGACAGTGTCCTGTTTCCTCCCAAAGTGACCTTCGTAAAATGTATAAAGCACAGTGGGATGGCAGAGCCAGTGAGCTCTGGGAATGTCCACTGGGTATGAGCCTTGAGAAAGAGGCTGTGAGTTCCCAGGGCATAAAGTCTGCATATCAGAAACTGAAGCAGCAGCCTCCTAAAACAATTCAGTTGCTGTCTTGATTGGGTTGTGCAAATTGAGCCCCTTGCATATCTTCATCTGCATTTTGCAGAGATACCTTTCTGACTACCTTGCTAGCCAGCTCAAGTTACTCATGTAGTTCCCGCCATCCTCACTGTCACTCATCCTCAAGCCACCCCCTTGCTTCACTAATTAATAAATTCTGGGAGAGGCCTAGGATCAAGGCCTTTATCTGCATGTCCTCATGAGGATTGGACTCAGGATCCCTTGGCTGCCCTTAACCTTGAATATATCTCAGAATCTTTACTCTCGCTGTGGGTTGAATTGGGGATGGTAGATTGGAATTAATTTGCCGGGATTCCAATAACATCTCAGTGGATTTATAAATATAACTTCTTGGATTGTGAGGAAAACTAGACAAAGGGTTTTAATACTTGGATTACCATACTCATTAGTTGGGATTACAGTAAGTCCTAACCCCTAGTACCTCAGAATGTGACTGTATTTGGAGACAGGGTCTTTAAGGAAGTCACTAAAATAAGGCATTCAGGAGGTCCTAATCCAATGCACCTGGTCTCCTTGTAAGAAGAGGATACCAGGACAAGCAGAGACAGCAGGCCTGCGTGTGCACAGAGGGATGACCCTGTCCAGAGGCAGCAAGAGGGCTGCCATCTGCAAGCCACAGTGCAAGTCTTACCAGGTCTTTCCTTTAGAGCCTTCACAAGAAACCAAATGTGCAGGCACCTTGGTCTTTGCCAGCCAGCTTCCAAAACTGTAGAAAATAAATTTCTCTTGTTTATGACCCTGTTTGTGGTATGTTCTTATGGCAGACATTATACTAGTTGATAAAGTTGCTTCCCAGGTTAGTTTAGGTCAAAATTCTAACATCACATAGATGTATATTCCAAGTTAGCAATAAAGTAAACGGATGGCAGATGGTGGGAGGCAGGTTCCTCACTAGCAGAGTGGAAGTATACAGACACCAAGGGCAGCTAGATAGAATGATCCATGTGGTAACAGGCTAGAACCAGAGACAGCAGTGGGAGTTCATCTTTAGTCTTAACAGACATATAGTATTACACATGGAAACATTTATAGATAGGTCGATGCCCAGCAATTAATACAAATGTAATTTCTTGTGCTGCCATTTAAGAAAGTCTGAAAGAAATGACATCTGCAGGGAGAACCACAAAGGAAGCAATGCCCCTGCCTGTGAGCCAGCCAGAGTGTGGAGCGGGGAGAACCAAGAAGGAAGCTTAGCTCCCGCCTGTGAGCCAGCTGGCCTGCAGGCCAGGGAAAACCAGGAAGATAGCTAAGCCCCTACCGGTGAGCCAGCCTGCGTGTGGGCCAGGAAGACAACAGCCAACCCCCCCAACCCCTCTAAGCAACCAGTTGATTCTGAGGAACTGTATTGTTTGATTGACTTTGCAAACCTATAGCTGGTAGTCTGAACAACTATTTAGAGGATAACAGTAGGTAATATAGTAACTACTGTAGATTGCTGACTGTCTTATCACTGTTTCATTTCATTGTTGCTTCATTCCCTTTAAAATAAAAATAAAATAAAATAAAATAAAAATAAATAAGAAATGACATCTCAATGGTAGTGAGTATACCTGGCACTGGATTTTGGTTTCTACTTCCATTCTCCAATGCAAGGAGCAAGAGATCCTTGAAAAAATAGCTGATTCTAGGACTGGGGCAGGAAATACACAATACAGCCTATAGCATTTCAGTGTCAGAAAGCAAGGAAGTGCTCAAAACAAAACAGCCCTCTCTGCTGCAATGTCAGGACTTACAAATACATAAATCAAGTGAAAAAGCTTCCAATGAGCAGATCTGAAATGCTGTGAACAATGAAATAAGTAAAGTGGTATGAGATTATAACCCAAAGCATAAAATAAATGTCCATGACCCCATACTGATAGAAATAAATGAGTAAATACATAATGAGGGAGAAAACAGATCTCCCATGCAGAAGAATTCTAAATAACTTATATAGTTACTCTGCTCTCAGGGAAGTGGAATGTATGTAATTTCCTATTCCTGAAGCATGGACTTAGAATAGTGATTTTTTCCACAGAATATGGGGAGGGGGATAGCTGCCAATTGGAGAAACCTGGCAAACACTATGCTATGGTTGATACATTGTGTCAATCTGAGCAGTTAGGAAGTTTAACTGAGAAACTCAGCAAGGAGCCAGGATCCTTACCTGGTAAATATCCTCATCCTGTGCAAGACAGCACAGAGATTTTTTAAGTGCCACACTTGCCCTGGAGGGGAGAGGGGTGGCCTGCGCACAATATAAGGGAGGAGAAGAGGCTGGTTTCCCCCTTTTGCTCTGGCTGCTGCCTTGAAGTGTTGCCCCAGTGCCACGCCATCTTGCCTTGCAGCCAGCTGATTATGGACTAAAACTTCCAAAAACTGTAAACTAAATAAACCTTTCATTCCTTAATTTTGGGTGTTGGGTATTTTGTCCCAGCAATGAGAGAAAAGTAACCAAGACACACTACCTCAGCTAGGTGATTAAGATCAGTGTCAACAATAAGTCATGTTGATGGCACAGGTACTTTTGATATGGTGTGAGGAAAATGGTACTTTAACTCTGTGGTCTTCTCTAAAACTCAGTTACATTATGCTCATAGGAAAAACATCAGACAAGTCCCAGTGGAGGATAGTCAACAGAATATCTGACTAGTACTCCTCATGTTGACAGGGTCATCAAAACAAGAAAAGTCTGAGAAACTGTGAGGGCCATAATTAGTCTAAGGAGATATGACAAATAAATGTGATGCAATAGGATATTCTGCATGGAATTCCAGGTTAACAAAACAAAAAAAAAAGAACATTATGTAAAAACTTAGGAAATGTAAACAACTACAGACTTAGTAATAATGTATCAGTTTTGGTCCATTAACTGACAAATACACTATGCTAACTAGGATGTTAATAGAGGAAGCCGGGTGTAGGGTGCATGAGAAGCCTCTGTATTATTTTTGCAAGTTTTACATAAATCTAAAACTGTTTGAAAATAAAGTTTACTTAAGTAAAAAATGGTATATCTTAAAATCAAAAGTGTCTTAAATTTACTGAGCTATGACATTCATCTCCGCTCTACAGATGAGGAAATCAAGCCCAGAGCTGCTGGATAACATAATGTAGGACAATCAGTGTTCTCAAATCCTTTCTGGTTATTGACCAGCAGAAAGTGCACTTCCATGGTATACAAGTAAATATCTAACGATGGCTCTGGGGGCAGGGAGTAGACCTTCATCTGTAGCATTTGCTGATGTCCATAGAGACACAATGTCACTGAACACGGAGTTGTGCCGAGGTCCACATGATTTGTTTTCCACTGAGTGTGGTGGCTAGTTCATAAGAGCAGATTGCAAAATTTTCAGGAATTTTGTAAGCTGACTATTGAATGTGGGTAGCTTAAAACTGACCTCAGGGGGAATATTTACACCACAAAAATCAGCAAATGCTACAACTCAGGTCTGTTTGGTTTGTATTTTGAGAGGGCATTTATCAGCACACATCATCAAAACACGGGCACTGACTCAGGGTTCTGTCTTTGTCACGAAGAGAATGAGTGACCTTGAGTAAATTGCTCTGAGTTTCGGTTTATTCATCTCTAAAAGATGTAATTGGAGTAGCTAACCTCCCAAATGTTCTTCCACCTCTAAAATTCTATTATACAGTAGAACCATCTATCTTTCAAAGTTCCCAGACTTACAATCCAAGATCAAGTGATTGCATTTTCAGAGCTTTGACAGTCATTGCTTATCCCAAGAGTTGGGGTCCCAGGCCTCCCCTCAGACCTCATTATTCACCAGCCTTCCCTATGTGCTTTGAGATACAGACAGAGAAATTCTTTAGAGCCCTGGGCCCACTGGAGTTCTTCCTGGCCCCTCGGAAGGTTTTGCACATCTTGTCCTCATTCTTTGGCATGATCTCCATGTCCTCTATGCTGGCACCTCCCACCTGCCCCACTGGGCCTCTCTGGGAGAGGTTACCTCTCCCCCTCCTTGACCTCCTCCAGACTAGCTATGGTATCTATCCTTGCTATGCTTCCCCATTGTAACTCTTATCAGTTTTTATTGTTATTGCTTGCTTTATCATCTGCTATCCACACCCGACTTTAAGTGCCAAGAGGGCAGGGATGGTTTCTTTTCCTTAACATGACATCTTGAAGGCTACACCTAACATACCAATTGCCGTTGACCACACAAATTTATCTGCTGAAACCCACTGCTCACTAGACGACAGAGATGTTTTCTTGGTTGCTCCTCAACAACCAAGAAATCCTCTTCAAGCAAATGTTTTTCCAAGAGCAAATGTGCAAAAAGGGAGAAAAATTCTTCCCCTGCTTTTAAGAGAGTGTTGCCATAGAGCTGCGGGATTCTCAACCCTGAAAGGGCCAGGACTTCCAAGCAAGCATTTGTGACCCTCTGCCAGGAGTCCTTGCTCCCATGGTTGTTCACAGGCCCTCAAGAGAGTTCTGCTCACCACAGGGATAAATACTTAACCTTGGCAACATCAGAACCCTGAAAAAGTCTTTGTTTAAGAGGGAGGTCTATGGATACATTTGAAAGGGAGGAGCCACTGCTGGTGATCTGATACTGAGAGAGCTGAGCATGGGGCTACCCGCCAAGGAAGTCTTGCATTCCAAGGAATCACAGGAATCATGGGTCCTGATTCTTATTGGAATCAGGCACCCTTGCTGCTTGGATTCTACTACCCGCTGGAGCATTCCTAGGTAACTTTGAGATAGCATTTTTAGATTCTGCTGAGGGCATTCCCAGACCAAACAATTTTAGGGTCACAGGGCTAGATCATCCAATTTGGCCACCATATTGTATGGGTAGGGAAACTGAGACCCACAGAGAAGAAGTAACTTGCCTACGGCTACCCAGCAGAGATAGTTTTCTTAGAGTTTTGGCCCAATTCTTAGCCTGATGTTCTTTTCCATAGCAGTAATTTATCACCTAGATATTCTGATGAATGAATAAATAAAAAGATGTGTGGTATGGGGTAGGTTGGGGCTTCCAAAAGGAAGCCAGAGAAAGGTTAGTCCATTAGGAAATGTGTTCTGGGCCAAACACAGTATGCTTAGAAAACTTCCCCACCTCTTGGGCCACTGGGTAAAACTATCGATTTATCATAATCTGTTGAAACCTTATAAGAGCATCCAAATAATAAACTGTTGCAATATAGTATGAGACATGCTAAAATATAGTGTAACAGATACAATGCTAACAGGAGAACGAACTGTCCATTGGAAAGAGTCAGGGAAAATGAGCCAAAGATACATCTTAAAGGTTGAAAAGGAGCTAACAAAACAAAGGAAGCATGACATTCTACCAAAAGGTACACTGCTCTGAAGCAAAAGTTCACAGTGGTGGAAACTTAATGCTCAGGCCAGAGGCAGTAGGGTACCCTGCACATAAGTGTGTCAGAGCTCTGGCCAAGAGCACCCCTTTCAGGGGAGAAACTCGTGGGAAGACTCTGAAGCAGAAAGGGAGCTGTGTGAAAATTCCAGAAATGAAACTAGTGAGAGCCAGGGAGCTTGTGGATGGTATTGCCTAAGAAGCAGAAGAGTCTGGACATCATCTGGAGATAACTTGGAGTCCTTATAAGCTTCTGAGCAATACGGTGCCTCCAGTCCTTGATTTATGAGAATTAGCCAGGAATGGTGGGAGAAGAGAAACAAAGGCAAGAAGAAAGAAGGGAGCCATGATCACCAGCACTGGTTCTTCAATCTATTACCATGTACTAAAGAGAGAAACCCCTACTGCCTCCACCCACTGCGATTGCCTCCAGCCTCCCTCCTTGCCCCATCTCAGACCAAATCCTCCTGAAACAAACCCAGCCAAATGGGAGGGCCCGTGGAGCCTGGCCTCAGATGTTCACACAGGACTCTGCTTACCGTGCAAAGCTCCCAATTGTTTGCTGAAACAATTCCCATTTTTAGTAGCTCAATCATTAGTCAAAGACATTGAAGAAACAAAATCTTATGACTCAGACTTGGTGAATTCAGTCCCTACTCTTGCATGCATCACAGTAATATTTGTTCCAAGATTTCTACTTTGTATAGAACATTGTAAAATCATAAAATGAAAGTTATATACAGACACAAAATTCCCCTTCACAGGACAGGTCTCAGTTATTTTCATCATTTCACTGACTGGCTGAGTAAAGTGAATAATATTGACTACACACTCAGCCGTTAACATTTAGTGAGTGCCTACTCTGCTCCAGACATAAATGCTTCGCATATATTGGCTCATTTGATTCTCCCAATATCTCTATGGGAAAGGTAATATCTCCATTGCATAGATGGAAAGCCTGAGGTTTAAAGAAGTTCCTTGCCAGAGATCATATAACCAATGAGCAGCCAGGAGTTTGGGCCCAGGGCTCCCAGCATCAGTTCTATGTTGTGTACCAGGAGAGACAAAATTTAGGAGGTCACAGAGTCCCTGATCATTTTTTTCTTTGAATACACATTACTAGCCGAGATACTTAAACAAATTTCATCAGGAATTTCCCTCTAGTTCCAAACTTCCTGTTTGCTATGAACTTCCAATGTCAACGGGAGTCAGAATTCTACTTTGGATCTGGTCAGCAATAAAGCAGCTTCCTCAGAAGAATGTAAACTTGGCTTTCATCCCACTCAGCCTCATCTCTGCTCTTCTCTTCTCTCTTCCCCTCTGTCATATCACGAGGACTTCACCCCCACACTGTGATCAGCAGGTAACACTTGCCTGAAATCAGTCAGGGGCAGGAAAGATTGTATCTCACATAAATCGGAACCCACAAAAAAGTGGCTCCTTTCCAAAACCCTGGGGTTGCCAGTTAGCATTCCTGTATCAAGGGAATAACCCCTTACTTATACAGCGTGGAGACGGACAGAATGACTCAGCATCAAAATGCTCCTTTGCCCCAGCAAGTCCTAAGGGACCTGGTGGTGGGCATTGGTAGGAGTTCATGAAAGTAGCTAGATGAAGAGGGAACTAAAGGCAGATTCTCTAGTGTCTGCCAGAGTAGATCTGTGGGTTTTTCCCAGCTCACTGGTTACTGTCATGCACACTCATCAGCACAGTGGGCCCTCCTATCCACAGATTCCACATCTATGAATTTGACCAACCTCAAATAGAAAAAATACTTTTAAAAAATTCCATCTGTACTGAGAGGTATATACAGATAGTCATCCCTAAATGATACAATGATTTACACAGCACTTAAATTGTTTTAGGCACTGTAAGTAATCTAGAGATGATTTAAAGTACACGAGAGAATGTGACTAGGTGATATGCAAATATATCCCATTTTATGTGAGCAACTTGAGCATTGATAGGTTGCAGTATCCTGTGGTGGTCCTGGAACCATCCCCTGTGGATTCTGATGGATGATGCTCTTACATATCCTACCCTAAACCCCCCAACTACCAGCAGAATGGAATATCACCTAAGAAAGGCTCCTTTCTCTGGAATGGTGCCTGGTCCTGAAATTGAGGCCCTGCCCTAGATGGTTCTTACACTGCACAAAGGACAGGGACTCCACACCTACTTCCCTGCTTTTCCTAACACAGCCTTACAGCACTACCGTCACTGCAGGTGGTCTGCAATCCCCCCCAAAACAACCTCCATGGGCGTTTTTATGTCCATTAGCTTACTTGACTTGAACAAGTTATACCAATTCACAGTGCTTGCTACCTAATTTTACTTAATATTTATATTATTAGTGCCATTTTACAGATGAGGAAACTGGCTCAGAGAGATGAGGTCATTTGCCCAGGGCTACACAACAAGTAAGACTTGAATTCAGGTCTTCTATATTAGTTTGTTAGATCCACAGACTGGGTGGATTAAACAACAGTAACTTATTTTCTCACAGTTATGGGTCTAGAGGTCTAACACCAAGTGCCAGCCAGCTGGTTTGTTCTGAGGCCTCTCTCCGTGACTTGCCAACCTCTCCCAGTGTGTTGACATGGCCTTCTAGTTGTGATTTTCTGTGTCCTAATCTCCTCTTACAAGGGCACCAATCATCTTAGATTAGAGCCCATCCTAATGGCCACATGTGACCTTAATTATGTGTTTATGGACCTTATTCCAGGTAGAGCCATATTCTGAGCCACTGGGGGCTACAGCTTCAACATATCGATTTGGGTGAAGGGAATATATTTTAGCCCTTAGCACCCTCTGACTCCAAACCTTGATGCTCTCCATCCATCCAAACAATATAGATAGAGCCCCCTAGGTGCTGAGGATTACACTCAACACTTCTGCTCGTGTTTTTGCATATAATTTGCAGAACAGTCCACGGAGGTCTGCATTACAATTCCCATGGCATAGTGGAGAAACTAGATTTCAAACAGTTTGATTATTCTGCCTAGAAAGACACAACACAGATGAAGCTATTCAGTATTCAGCTCCAGTTCTCTGACTCCAAACTCTGTGCTGTCTCCCACATATAATGTTGCTTCCCATGCAAAACAGGCCAGCAGCAATAGGGACAGGGTGACCTGGCAGTGCCAGTAAAGGCGGTGGGATCTGGTAAGGTCTCCTTCTTTGGGAAGATCATAAATCCTGTGAAGAATAACAACAGCTCCCTTATAGGGTTGGTGTAGATGCTGCTGCCGCTATTATTACCATCACCATCATTTTTTATTATTACTGACTTCTGGATAAAGAAGATATGTTGAATACGCACTATTTTTGTCTCCTCAAAATTATACACAAAGATGGGGGAGAACAAGAGGAGAAACAACAGCAACACAATTTTCAAAGCTGGAAAGAAAATGGATATGTAGTAGCTGACTTAATAGACTCAAAAAAGCTGAGTCTTGAGCCACCAATGGGGAAAATCAAGAGAAATTGCGTTTATACTGCAGAATTTCAACACCCCTTTTGTAAAGCTCAGGTGTAAGCAGTAAGTTACCTCTGGAGATGAGAAAGACATGGAGAGACATCAGAGTTTTGGTTTTAAAAAATTACAAACTGAGATTCCCTTGTTCCCTCTGCACTGCTCTTTCACTATTCCCTGGGGTTTCTTCTCACAAGAAGAGAACTGCGATCTTCAGACCTGGGTGGGGGGCTAGGCGCTTACTGAAAGCCAGAGAATCTCACAGATCCTTGTACCCTGGAAGCTGGTCCTCCATCCGTTTCCCCTCACTTGGCTTCTTCACTGCTGGGTGCCAGGATTTTTCACTTAGAAGGATGTAGACTAGGGTAATCAAAGCCTTTCAAGGTGGAAAGTCTAAAAATATTGATAGTATTTTCTCAGCTAAGTAGCCAGGCTATTTAGACTACTCCAAATGTATTCTCTTTAGAAAGAGAAAACAGAAGATAAGGCATTGCTAAAGAAATAAGTACAACATATTCTAGTACTGAAGGGTTTAATTTTGCAAATTGAAAAAAATCTATCATTGCATCAATGTATTGGATATAAACAGACCTACACTGCAGCACTAGGGGACTTTAGAATAATGCAGGCAGAAAGCTTTAACACATTTCTGGAAAAAAAAAAAGAAAAGAAAAAAGAAATGCATTCATACAAAAGATCAAGAATCAAAATGATTTTAGGCTTCTTAATAGCAACACGAAGTTAGGAGACAATGGAACAGTAACTTTAAATTTTGAGCGAAAGTAGTTTTTGATCTAGAATTCTATACTCAGCCTGGAGGGTGAGCAGTGTGCCAAACTGTTCACTACATTTGACAGTAAAACAAAAATGATTCTAGATATAAAGGGACAGTTTAAATATTGTTCTTATATAGTTTGTCAGAAAACTACTGCCAGTGCTTCACCTTGCAGTCTACAAGGAGCAACTGAAGAATACAATGAATGTTTAAATTTTTTAAAAATGTATTACAGTAGAAGACATATTGCCATTAATTCAACTCAAAATATTCCTCCTCACTTGGAACACAATTGTCCTTGCCACTTTCTGAAGCAGTTCTGGAAGTCCTCTTTCAGGACTATCTTGAGTTGCACTGTCATGGCTGCTCTGATGTCCTGAACTGATGCACGAGGTTTACCTTTCATCACCATTTTGACTTGGGGAAGAGACAGAAGTCACATATGGTGCCAGATATAGTGAATAAGGCAGATGAGACACGCTGTGATGTTTTCACAAGGCTGTTTTTCTGTTGGATGGCACCTGGCAGCAGTATTCACCATTTTGATCACACTTCGTAAAGCAATTCACAAAACAGGTCTCCTAGAAGTGCTTTAGTAAGTTACAAGAACAATGGGGTAAATGTGTTTGAAGCAAGTGTATTTTGAGGGGGCTTAATGGCGAAGTATCTTTTATTGTAAAAAATTTTTACCATGTATTTCTGTCATACTTCATATAAAGAAAGATCAGACCTGATATATAGGAAACAGGCACTTCAACACAGGAAAGCAAGAAAAGGGTGCTCAAAGAACCAGTAACAGGGACCCCAGGCAGGAGCTCTTCAGGTGAAGCAGTTGATAAGGATATAAAAAAAATGCCTCTAAGAACATGAAATTGATAGAATAGTGATTGCATCTAGCAATCCATGGGGTAACGTGGACAGTCTGTAGAAAATGTGTGGCTGAATTAATAGGAAGTACATGGAAAACAAAGAAACAGTTATTAACTTCAAGGAAAATAAACTCCAAAAATGTGTACCAAAGGAAAAGGAATTATAGCACATCACATGATAATTCTAAAGAGTATTTCAGTAATGATAATGTATACAGTATATATACACTATATATTTACTTATCCAAAATTACAGCAAATTATATTGAGAATGCAGAGTTGAAAAGCGTTTTTGCATATGATAGGAGCTTGGGGTGGGTGGTAGGTGGGAAACAGAACTAAATCCTCATCTTTCATAGTGAAAAATCACTACATAATGCTGAAATACAAACAAGTACCGGTAAAATGTTACTTAGAAATACAGAGTTCTAAGGCTGAGGTAGGAGGAACGTTGTGAGTTCGAGGCAGGCTTGGGCTACAAACGCAAGCACAAGGCCGGCCTAAGCTACACAGTGCGACCCTGCCTCAAAAAACCAGGATCGGGAGTTTGGCTCAGTGACTTAAGCACCTGTCTGACAGGTGTGAGGTCATGAGTTCAATCCCCGGGGCTGCAAAAAAAAAAAAAAAAAAAAAAAAAAATACAGAGTTCTATACTGAAAACTAAAAGAGTTGAAAGTGGTTACTTCTTTGGAAAGGAAAATGAAGGGAGGGCAGAAAACTGTTCTTTATAAAAATCTTAGCAAACTGTATGACTCTTTATCTATATTTATATCTTTGATTAAAGTAACATTTAAACTTTACACTATTCCACTATGTAAACTTGGGCAAGTTACTGCCCAATTTTGGTTTCTAAGTTCTGCATCTATAAAAATAAGAATTTGGATTCTATAGTCTCCGAAGCCCTTGGTTTAACATTCACTCATGATTTCTGCCTTAGCACCTGACATCTTCCCATCAGCAACTAAGTCCTTATATCCTTAGGAGTTGTATACACAGATACCATTTCCTTCTTTCTTTCCTCCCTCCCCTCCCCTTCCTTTCCCTTCCCTTCTTCTTTCTTTCTGCAGTACTTAGGATTAAACCCAGGGCCTTCCCATTGACCTACATCCCCAGCCACTTTTTTTATATCTTATTTTTTATTTTAAGGCCGAGTTTTGCTAAGCTGCCATGCTAGGTTTGAACTTGTGATCTCTCTGCCTCAGCCTCCCAGAGTGCTGGAATTATAGGTACTTGCCACTGTGTCTGCCCAAAACACAATTTCCTAAAGCATGAGGAGAAGTTGATGGTGGAGACCCGTGCTCTGCGGGGAAAATGGTGCCCAAGTATTCTCTGCGACCAGATCCTAGAAGACTGGGAGGGCAAAAGGAACAGATGACCCCTCACACCTTGCTTTGGATTAGCTTTAAATAAACTGATAATGTGTTGAACAGAGATGAGGCTTTAAATATTAGATATTCTAATTTTTGTTGGTTTGGCTTTAGTTTTGTTTTTTGTGGTTAGTGGGGATTGAACCCATGGCTTTTGCACTGAGCTACCTCCTCAGCCCTTTTCCTATTTTTTTATTTTTGGGTTTTGCTAAATCCCTAAGTTGCCTAGGCTAGGCTCTCACTTGTGATCCTCCTGCCTCAGATTCTGGGCTTAAAGAGACCTTCCAGTTGTTGATGCGGGTTTAACCGGACACCTGTGGGTCAGGACATCTCCAGCTATGCCAAGGGCAGATGCTTCCAGGCACATACTTTCCCCTTCAACCAGCAAGCTACACGTGTATCATGCCTGAATGTGCACTTTCCAGGGAGGTCTGTCTTGGGGTGACAGCAAGGATGGCAGCCACCCAGGGTGACTGACTTGGGGTAATGACAGTGGCTCATTGAAGATGGGAAGATGTGGGGAAGTCAGTGAGCAGAAGGGGTTCATAATTTACAACTTTCCTCCTCTCTGGCATTTAAAAGGATGAATGCTAATCATTCACAGTACTGTACATAAATAAAATGGCTATCCGCTCCTGTTTGCTGACATCTGTTCTGTCACACTCTGACTTCTGCTCCCTTCCAAAGGAGACAATCAGGTGTTATGTGAGATTCACAAATGAAGATTAGTCACAAAGAGGGTCCTTAACTGGCTCAAGATCTCTCAAAGGATCCTCTGGAAAATACTAACAGTTTACCCTTGGACAGCTATGTGGTTGGTGACGGGAAAGCTGACTTCACACCTTCTTGAGTGCTTAACTTTTTATCTTATGATGACTACTTTTATTGCTGAAAAATGTTCAGTTTTATCAGAAAGAAAGAAACAGAGTAAGAAGGAATTCAATGTTATAATGTGGTTCCAGAATCCCTTTTGGATAAAAGATCACTAGTGTTACTTTGCTGTATTCCAGTGAAAACCAATTCGCAGCATAATACGATTAGCTAACATTTTTGAGGATTTACTGGGTAGCAGGCACAATTCAGGATCTCTTAGAGTTATTAACTCATTCAATCCCAACAACTCCAGGAGCTAGGTATCATTCTATAGATGAGGCGTAAAGCATGAAGACACTGGGCCAGAGCTGAGACCTTTGGCTGTACAGTTTCGCCTGGCTTTGGGATTGCACAAGAGTAAAAAGGTAACTCACCTATCCGCCAGGCCCCTCTCAAGGTCCTCCCCTCTCCCTCTGAGGCAGATCAAAATCTCTGTCTCCTCTTTCATGCTACAGGGACAGAAGAGTGGGTTCTGGAACTCAGCAGCTATTGACCACATGTAGGCACCAAGCCCGATGCAGAGAAGTTCCTGGAATCAGCTCTGGACAGAAGGCCCACCTCCACAATCTCCACCTCTCCACCTTGTCCAGCAGGGAGGATGGAAAATTTCATTCTCAACTTCAGCATGAAGTTCATTCTCCAAAACCTGGTCTTGTCAATTCCCCAAATAAACCCCTTTTATCATACAAGTATCATATAAAACATGGTCTCTGGCTGGCTTCAGAACAACCAGAAGCAAACAGGCGAAAACACAGTCACGGCCTCTCAGTCACCCTCAGACTGACTACCTGACACAGCCCTTCTGCGGGCAGTGTGGGTGAAGGCAACATGGGACGTGCAGATCTGGTGGTCCTCATGAGGGTAAAATGTAAGAGATAAGAGGAGTCAGGTACTCTTCAGAGTCAAGGGGAAGGGGTGTGTGTTAGGTGTCAGGAATGCCTTCAGCAGAGACTTTCAAGGGCACACCTCTGGAGCCCCGTGGCGTGCAAGGCTCTGGAGCAGCACAGACAGGAACAAACATGTGTTGGACACCAAGTATAAGCAGGACGCTGTCCGAGGCCACCAAGTAAACACTTCCATGCATGCTTCTCCATCACAGAATGGGGGTCATAAATAAAAGCACAAGGTCAGCATAGGGAACCTGCTAAATGCTTGGAACAGAGAGATCCTTTCTTTGGGGAGGTATGACTGACTGGGTGGTCAGGGAAAGCCACACACAGCTGAAGCACATGACATTGTCCTCAAGGCAGAATGGAACTTTTCCAAAGCTGCAGTTCTCACATCACCTGGAAGCACTAAAATACACACAGACTCCTGAAACCCACACCAGATCTACTGATTCAAAAGCTCTAGGCATGCTACCTTGGAATCTTCATTCTGTTATTATGATGAAAAAAAAAATACCAAAAAGTAGATGAAAAACTGAACCTCCAGGACCCTATCATTCAGATTCAGCAATCATCAATTCGGGGCCATCTTCTGTATCCTTATCTACTTCTCCTCCTCCAGAGTTACAGAATTCGTATCTTTTCTTAAACCAGAGACTCGGAGGCAGGATGGGTGTTCACCCTGGGTGTAAACTTGGAACCACTGATCAAAACAAGTGAGTCCCAGGGTCAGTGGGAATAAAGCCCATGGAAATTAAGAGTGGTGTTTGGTATAGAACAACAAATCATTTGGAAGATTTCAAGGGTGGGATGCATGGTTAGGGGGATGCTGATAAGGGTCAAAAGTTGTTTATACTTCCTAAGTATGGCCTTGGGCCCATGATTCCAAGTGAGGCTGTATCCTTTTTAGTAAAGCATGGGGACTGTACTCTCACAGGGATGGTGTGGGGACAACGTCTCAAGAAATAGTAGTTCTTTGGTCAGTGGTGAATGATGAGGTCCTGCCTCATAGTATAGATGACCTCACATAGCTGACTCTTGGATTCCTAGCTGGCTTTTCATTTTTTCTTGCAAAATTTTATTAATACATGTTTGTAGTATATAATGATTACACTCATCATGGGGATGCACATAACATATCTTGATTTTTTTTTAATGTCCCCTTTCCTTCCCCTCTCTCCCTAACTAGCTTATGAATTACTTGGGCAGGGGGTAGGGATTAGGGTTTTACACTAATGGAACTTAACTTTCATACTTGCTATTTACTCTGGGCAAGACCAGAGCATGCAGCGTAAGAATGAAAGAAGATTAAGGGTTCAAAAGAGAACACATGGTCCCTCGGAGGGTATGCAAACCAAGACAGAGTCCTCACAGGCCCAGTGTAGCAATGACAGCCTTGAACTGAAATTCATCACCAGCTAAAGCACAGACTCAGTTTGCTAATGGCCCAAGTAAACAGTGAGGCTGGAAGCCTCTGGCTGGATGGAGGAGGCACAGAGCAGAGGGGAGTGCTAGAGGCTGGCAGGTGAGCGGGAGGAAAGCTAAGAGGCTTTGTGGGATGGGAGGAAAGAGAGATGTGCTGGCCCATCAGAGACACAGCCTAAGGCAACTGCCACTGGACCATGCCCTGGTATAATCTCTAACTCCTTCCCCTTGAGTAGGTGGGACCCAAGACTTACCCTTAACCAATGGAGTGAATTTGGCAAAAGTGACAGTATGTCACTTCTGTGATTATGTTACATTATACGGCAGAGGCACAGGGATTTTGCAGATGTAATTAAAACTGTGAATCATATGAATTAATCAAAAGGAATATGATCTTGGGTGGGGCTGATTAGAACCTTTTAACACAATAATGGTGGGGCAGTATTTGGCATGTCTTGCTGCTGGGCAGCTCTAAGCCACTAGTAGTACACGCATGACTGTCCCACTGGGTGGCATGGGATAGCCATGCATGTACCACAGGGATTTAGGCCCTCAGGGAACTGTTAAAGGAGGGTCAGCCCTTCCCTGAGGTTAGAAATATGAAGCAGGTGAGATTTTCTCTCCTTCTGGCTTTCACCAAACCACGAGCTCTAAAACTGTGAGGAAAATAATTCAGCCATCAATACATAAACTTATAAAAGGAGTTCAGTTCAGATGAGAGCCGCACCTGGCTGGTACCTCGATCACAGCCTGGTGACCCTAAGCACAGGACATGGAGAGATGTGCTTCACTCCTGACTCACGGGAACCAGGAGAATAAACAGGGGTTGCTTAATGCCTCTAAGTTTATGATGACGGCTATGTGGCAAGAAAGAACAAATAACGGCCTCTCAAAGTAGAGGGCCATGAGAACAGGCTGAGGAGAGCGGGCTTCTTCATCAAGAGCAGGAAAGGCTTTTCCCCATTCTAGGAAGCCCAGAGACTGCAGACAGAAGGGAAGTCTGGGGTGGGGTTGACCAGAGTCTCCAAAGAACATTCACTCAGGCCAGGCAGTGTTCCCAGGAACAGATCAGTAAAGCTTAGGTGAACGACTAAGTTCTGGGTTAGACCAAGCCAGCTGCTCTCTCACTCAATTAAAGGAGCAAAACAACAGAGCGGGCAAAGACCAAGGGAAGAAATGGATGGTCATTGAAAAAAACCTTAAGGAACTTTCATGTCCTTGTTACTAATTATAAATATTTACTCCTCCCAGAATTCCTGACCTCACAGAAGAGTCGTGTAAATACTTATGTTCCCTTACTAGAAAATTAGCTTGTGTGTGTGTGTGTGTGTGTGTTTGTGTTCATTCTTTGGAAAGGGACTGGGCAGCAATAAGGGACTGGACAATCTGCAAAATGTCACTTCCTGTCGAATAATGTCTAGTTGCCATTCACTACCCCAGATCATAAACCCCTAGACCTTGAGTGGCTCCTCCTTCCCTAATTCTATCTGCAGGAGACAACTAAGCCAAACAAACTCAGGAAGTGGCAAGAGATTGGGAAGGGGAGGAAGTTCATGGCACAGAAGGAAAAAGTCAAGTGAATGCCCTGATGTTCAAGGAAGAGGGTGGGGGAGAGAGAGAGAAATGAAGGTCACCCCAAGGTCATCCGGCACTGAGCCTTTAAATGTCATGTTGGAGCTTTAAATCAAAACTGGCACAAACAGTTGGTTAAATCTCCTGAGGCCATTCAAATATTAACATTCGCAGTGATTAACAGCTCCCCCTCCCCCCCAAAGTTCTCTGTAAGCAAAATGGAACAAACAACTAATCTAAAGCCTGTTGCTGGGAGACCAGCTGGGCAGGAGCCAAAGTCAGTTCAAATATCTGGAGAAGTCTTTATTCTTGGGTTTCAGGAAAGAGGGGAGAGAAGAGGTTACCTGTAGATCACTCCATGCTGGTGGAGGAACATGAGTGCTGATGTGACCTCTGCAGCATAGAACCGGGAACGAGGTTCATCGAATTTTCGGGAGCGCTGAATCTGGAACATGAGGTCTCCACCGTTGACATACTCCATGACAAAAAAGAGGCGATCCTGAAAGGACAGAAGAAAATACCACTAGGTCATTTCTTTGCAGCTGCCTACACAAGCCAGGATGATGTGAGTCTGATGTAAGCTAACAAGACCCAAGGGGGAGAAAATTCAGAAGCGAGTGAATGCTGGGAGCATACAATCCAAAAGGACAAAAGAATGAGGGTCACAAATGAGGGACACAGATTAGGGCACTATATTAAAATATGTTTGTCTTACTTTTGTGGACGTCAGCTTGATATAGAAGAAGCCTGAAACTGATAGAGAAGAGAACCAGGTCTTTGGTTTGATCATAACTTGAACTGTGGCATTGGACAAGTCTCTAGCTATTAGGTACCTTCGCATGTGTGGTACACTGCTTAATGGTCTTCCAAAAGAGTCCTGACTCACGGCATGAGTGAATGCTGGCAGAGCACAAAAAGACTTTGCAGACATGATTAAATCAGGGATCTTGAGAAGGTGGGATTATGCTGGATCTCCAGGCTGAAATTGGCATGATGCAACCACCAGCCAAAGAATGCAGGAAGTCACCAGAAGCCACAGGAAGCAAGGAACAGAGCCTCTGGAAGGAAGACTGGTCTAGGATCTGACACCTCAATTTTGGCCCAGCAATACCAGTCTCAGACTCTGGCCTCTAGAACTGTGAATCAATTCTATTGCTTTAAAGGCACTAAGTTTGTAGTAATTTGTTAAGATAGTTTTAGGAAATCTGAAACAATGGAATGTGAAATAACTTGTAATACCTTCTTCAATAATAGTGACATGCAGGAATGAGTGAAAGAGGACCATTCCTTGTTCCTCCCAGGATTCTTATGGTTCATTCCTCAAGGAATCCTTCAGAATGGTCAAGCCACAGCCACACCTCACTGAAGGTGGCACCTCCTTGTCTGTAATCTATGCTAGTGCAGGCAGAGGATGGATCAAAATCCACTTTTGCAATTCCTTGACATTTTCTTTTCTAAGAGCCTAGCATGTGGGATGCTGTGTTGGGCAAAGGAGTATTAGCCCTCAGTGCTCTGGCGGGGGGGTGGTTTACAAACTCTGGTTGGAGACGGGGGACGGGCAGAATGATAGAATTAAAACAACCCAGGAGGAGGGTACACTAGAGACAGTGGGTGCTGAAAGGATTCAGAGAAAGGGCCACTCTCTGATGTGGGGGGCCATGGAGTGTTCTAGATGGAAACGGGGAGCATCCTAGGGACCAATAAAGAGGCCAGATCAGTTGGGAAGGAAGGTTATGGGACCAGAGGGGCAGGGTGTATGCTTAACACACAGATGGAATCTAAGTGAAGTTTCCCCAAAGGAGATAGTTTATCATCTAGATTGTAACCGTAAGCCCTGGTGCCGCTTTACTTAGGAATCAGACCTCCTTCATTATGTCCACCTTTGTGACAATAATCCACAGTTAAGAATTGTTAGGATCCCTTTGCAGCCACTGCTAGAACTGCAGTGGCCAAAACAGAGTTCAAACCCTTTGTGACTTTGGACCAAAACAAGGCATCATAAAAGGTATTTTAATGCACCATCCCACATTAGCAGGAAGACTATGTCTTCACCTCCTTCCAAAGGCCTGAAGCAGAAGTACAAGGATCCATCTATGACCATCCAAGAGTAAGACGAGGGTCAGGTTGTGTGAGGACACTACAAAGGTCAGCAGACTGGCAAAGGAGTCCAGGTTTATGGGAAAAAATATGCCATCTCCACTGAATGAATGGGTGTAGAGGGGAAAGGCGAATGGCACAACTGGCGATGTGGGCATTCACCTCAGCAGGGTGGTCATCACCAGGCTATGACTAGACAAAGACTTAAAAAAGATCCTGGAATGAGAAGCTAAATGTGGCCAAGCAGGAAAGGAAAAGAACAAATATAAGGAAGAAACAATTGACATGATGCAGGGATAAAGTAAACTCATACACAATTTTGATTAGAAGCTGCTAAAAAAAATCAACAACAACAACAACAAATAAATGACTGTTACCAAGCCTAACCACCTTCTCCCCCTCCACATCTTGGAATTACTCAGGCTTCACGGCTGTTCACAAAGTGTCTAAGGTCCAGCTTCCCTTCCGTTTGCCTTGTGCTTCCTCTTTAAGACCTGACTGGTTTTTTCCCCTCGGAGCACAGTTTTGGACTTGAAAGTACACTCGTCCAGTCATTCCATCTCCATCATATCCTCAGCTCAGAAACCAACACGATGCTGACACAAGTCAGCACCTCTCAGGTAGGAACTGAGACCCTGCAGTGGTCAAACCTCTCTGGGTGGTTGTGATGTGGGGAGCAAGTTAGGGATCACAGACTCTCATTCAGTGTTTTACATCTGTGTGAAATGAGCACTGTGAAGTTATTCCCTTTTCTCTTTTCAGGGACTCTCTCAGGAACAAGAGTTCTCAAACTTGTGTATAAGAATTACATGGAGATTTATTAGAAACCAGATTCCTGGACACTTCACCCAGAGTCTTTGATTCAGACTTGGGGTAGAGCCTGAAAATTGCTTTTCCGGCAAGTTGGCCGGGGTTGTTGACGTAGCTGGGCCACTTTGAGAACCTCTGTCCTTGAGCACCTGTGCAAGCCTCTCACATGACAACTGGGGTGGCGTCGTTTCTTAACAGTGCCCCCTACTAAAGAAGCCACACCGGCGAACCATCCTGACCATCTTCACCCTGAACCTGGGCTATCACAACAATGGAGTAGTTCTTTATCTGTAACTGAAAGAATCCTAATCTTTAAAAGGAAAAATCCAAGCTGGGTGTGGTGGCACTGGGCTGCATAGTGAGTTCAAAGCCAGCCTGAACTACATACAAAGACTCTGACTCGAAAGAAAGAAAGAAAGAAAGAAAGAAAGAAAGAAAGAAAGAAAGAAAGAAAGAAGGAAGGAAGGAAAGAAAGAAAGAAAAGAAAGAAAGGAAACTGTCTTTATTCTACCAACACTGAAAATATACATTTAAAAGATAGGGTCTATAGTATGAGAAAGAAGAGCTCATACACTGGCTGTGTGACCCCTGGCAAATGACTTTATCTCTCCATCCTCAGCTTTCTGGTCTGTAAAGATAAGGGTAATATAACCCGCCTTACAGACATCTTATGAAGATTAAACTACATGTTAAAATTCCTGGCTCATAACTGGTACTCCACAATGGTTGCCTGTGATTATCATTATTAACAGTATTATAGTTGTTATCATTATTATTGAATCTTTATTTATTTCTGCCCTCTCTCCAGCTTTCTTCCCTGACCACCTCCTCTTTCAACAAACACTACTTCCCTTGGCTTTCAGGCTGATTTTCCTGCTCTAGGTCTGTCAGGCGCTCTTCTGTCTATCTTACAGGATTCTCCCTGCAGTCATGAAGCATGGAAATCCCATACAGCCAGGTCCCAGGCCCTCCTCTTTCCTCATTCTGCCCCACTGGACCATACCACACCCAGAGTTTCTGAGGCCCTCTCCCCAGAAGGCTCACACATGAGCCTCCACGCGGGACTTCCCCTCTAAGCTCCATTTATCCAAATGAGTTTCTGCTCTCCTTCCAGATGCCTCCCAGGCGCCAAACCCAACATGTCCAAACTGACTCCATCACCTCTCCAGCAGGCTGGCTCACAGTCAGTTTTACCAGTCAAAAAACTGACAGTCATCCTTAATCCTCTCCTCTCTCATCTCTTACCTCTGCCACCATACCCTCCAGCTTTTACCTATTGTGACCCTACAGCTCTGACATTTGTCTACTTCTGTCTCCCCCATCATGACCTCTAGTCTGGCCCAAGCAACTGTCATCTCTTGTCTAGATTCTTACATCACCTTGTTAGTAATACTCCCTACATTCATTCCAGCCCTCCTCCAAAAGCTGGTTACATTACAGGCAGAGGGACCCTGTTGAAATGGAAATCTGATTCGATTCAGCTCCCTCCCTTCTTGCACTCTACTGCTTGAGTTTTTAAAAAGCTCCTTGGTACTCTTAGAATAAAAGGAAATCTCTTTAATATGTCTCGAGGCCTGTATGATCTTCTGAGTCATTTGCCTTCCAACTGGCCCTTATTACCTTTGCCCCGGGGCCTTGACTTACGCTGTTCTTGCTGCTTGGAATGTTTTTCCCTCTCTCCACCCACAGTGAATCCTTCCTCAGCCTTCAGACTTCACTGCAGCAATCTCCTCATCAAGAAAGCTGACTCTGATTTCTCTGACAAGGTCAAATCCCCCTATTATGAGCTACATTCTTGGTTGTAGCATTCAGCCCAGTGGAGGTCTTATTTGTATAACTGATTCATGATGCCTGCCCAACAATCTATATGCTTCATGAAGGCAGGAATTCTTAGTAATTCTGGCCCATGTTTATAACGGAATTAGACTCTAAAAAGGGCTGCTAGAATTCCTTTTAAAATAGGTGCTACAATGGAAGAAGATTAAGGGCTTTAAGACAGAAACAGAACCAAAGGGTAGTCTAATAAGACTGTATCTGTAAGTCCTTACTGTTTAATGAGTTAAAGAGTCAGTCTGCCACAGGATGCCTCCTGTCTGTAGGCTCTGGAGACGGGTGATTACTCTGACCATTTTAGCCACACTGGGTCTGGCCCCATCAACAATCCAGCACTTTGTTATGGCTGGGAACAGTCCTCTTGTTGGCCTTTTGAAGAACACAGCTTATGCTCCTGAGCACCCCCACCGAACATAAGCTCAAGACTGCCTAAGCAGGCACTAAAAAATCTGTCTTACACTGAGCACCAGGAGAGGAGGAATTTTTGTTGCTTAAATTCTTTACTTCAGCCCTTAGAACTGAACTGATAGACAGAGGATCCCCAGTGCATCCATCTTGAGGGTCTGTGCTCTTTAAAGCCCACCGTGGCCCAGGTTTCTGGTGCTAGCACTTCAAAAGTAACCCAGAGTTAGTTTCCAATGTTCTTTCTATTGTTAACCTCATTTTGAATTATTCTTACTTTAGCCCACTTTGAACTTTTAATTTTAACTTGCTTTCTCTCAATATAGTTCAATGTGCCCCAAAGCATGGTCAGCCCTTTTGAGATGTCAGGGTTGTTTTAAAGTAAGATAAGTTTTTCCCTTTCCCTCCCTCTATTGAGTGATCTGGGCTTGTTGCTGACCTCCAACTACAACACACTTGAGAAGTGTGTTTTGATACAGAGTGAGAACCTCAAGTCATTCTGGGAACCGCTTAATTATATAAACTGAAATCAAAAGAAAGCTGGCAAACCCAGCGGCTACTCATTAATCCCCTCTTGGCATCAGTAGAAAACAAAACAAAAAACCAACTTCCTGGTAAAGTAAGCAAATATGTTTTCTGAGGTAATCAAAGCTTTTAAAAGCCTTATTCCACCTCCTCCTCCCTTAATCTCCCTTGAATGTCTAAAAAGTTACGGTCTTGTGATAGCAAGTAAAATAATAAAATTAAGAAAGAGATTAGGTGTCATGGCCATTTAGGGTAAGAATAGTTAATAATGACCTACAAGCTGAAAGGACCACACCATGTATTTGAGATTTGCATTGAGCACCACTTTCCCAGAGGACCAACCTTCCTGTCTTTGCAGGGAAGCTAGGCCCGCCCTATCCTTCTCACAAGGTGTGATGGACAGATAGCTAGAGGCTTCCTCCCAGCAGCACTGCATGTCCTGCCAACTGGATTTGTTTGGACACACATTCTCCATCATTTGTGAGATGTTTATATGTGCAAAGATTCTATCACTTTCAAGTCAATTTCACATGAGTGATCAACAAAAGGCTAGACTTGGAACACTGTGCCTTTGATGCACCAGTGACAGCATGAATGATTTCTCCAATGTACCATCTCCTTTTCCCTTTCATGTCCAAATCATCTAACTAATCAATTCAATAAGTCTTTCCTGAGTGCTCAGCCCTCAGTTAGGTGCCTGGGAGATATGGAAAATGATACAAGCCATGGATTTAGTTTCTAAGAGCAAGGAATGGGTCACGGAGAACAACAGAATGCAACACAGGACGCTATATCATATATACTAAACTCTCTGGAATCGAATCAGACTGTGAATCCTGTGTATATGGTTTATATCTTCTTAGCTCCCAAAAAGAAAGATCATTGGTTAGATGTGCAGGAGATCTAGGGATAGAGGAAGAAGGAACAGAGGGGAGAGGAAGGGGAAATTAAAATGATTAACATATGACACATACATGACACCAACTCCCCACGGTGAATGTATTCATTATGTATTGCAAACATGGTCTAATAAAAAATAGAAATTTTAAAAAGGGAATGAGAACAAGTTACTCTCCTTCACTATTATACTTTCTTGGTAGAACCAAAAGAAAGATCCAACCACTTTGGGAAACTTATCTCAATAAAACATTTCCCTAGTATTAATTGTCAAGCCACAAACAAAGAACAGAACATACTAAAGAGAAAGACCTTTTTTTCTAATTCAAGACTCATCTGTCAGTTCAGAGAAAATGAGTCTCATCTGAATAATAAAGATCAATAATATATATTTTCCTATGCAGTAACAACAATCACCTTAACCATATTCAAAAAGCCATTCTCACATGTTCCTTGCCCTTTTTAAAAGGCCTTCGTCACCTTCTACATCCCATTGCTGAAGGTGCCACTCAAGTGATGACATCGATGTGACCTTTCACCAAATTCAGAGTTACTGCAACCAAATCCTTATAATAATGATCAATTCCATCACCAACAGAATTTTAGAAAATATAAAATGAGATTTCACATGGCTGTTTCTTTTTTTTTCTGAATACAATGCATTACTTTTATTCATTTTTAAAAAGCTACTTTATTGAGTTATGATTGACACACAAAAAAGCTGTGAATATTTCATGTACAGAACTTGATGAGCTTGGGGACAAGTATACACCAGTGAAAGCAACACCACAATCTATGCCATAAACACATCTATCACTTCTTAAAGTTTCTCCTGCCCTCTTTATTATTTGTGTATATGCAGTAGATCGTAACATAAGAATTACCCTTAGCATAATACACAATACAGGAGTACAAACTCTAGGCACTTTACTGCACAGAGGTGTCTAGAATGCACTCATCTTAGGTAACTGGAACTTGACCAGCACTTCCTTGGCAACTCCCTCCCCCACATCCCTAGCAACCACCATTCTAGTCCCTGGAGTTTTGTTTTGTTTTGTTTTGTTTTTTGAGACAGGGTCTTCAGGTTGTAGTTAAGCCTGGTCTTGAACTCACTATGTAGCCTCGACTGGCCTTTAACTTGTTGTGATCCTATTGCCATAGCCTCCCAAGCTCTAGGGCTACTGGTGTACATGAGCCAATGGGTGAGTCCCTGCTTTTCTGAATTCAACTATTTTAGTTTTATCATATGAAGTGGCATCATGCAATATTTGTTTTTTTGTGTCTAGCTTATTTCACTTAGCATAATGCCATCCATTTTTATGTATATTATTGCAAATAATGTAATTTCCTTCTTTTTAAAGGCTAAATTGTTTAGCATACAGATGTGGCTTTTTCATATCATAAGTAAGAAAGGGCAGAGTTAATTCTACTTTTAGTCAAAGAGGGATACCTTTTTTCTTAGAAACCCTTATCACAATGACAATTGGCCAGATAGTAAAAATTTCACACTGCAGTCTGCTGGTTGAGAAGGTATAAACTGTATTCATGCATGTGCATTATTTGTTTCTAATTACTTAAAACTATACTGCTTTGACTTAAAACTATTTGGCTCAAGTTTAATGTGACCTAAAGCTGCACCAAACTGCCTCTTAGCAAAGCTCAAATAAACATTTCCTGCTTCTGATTAAAGCTGCACTTAACCCAGGGAACAACCACAAGTCACTGCCTTGGTGGCCCCTACGCTTCCATCTGGGTGTGAAAGCCAGAGCAAAAGGAGAAGAGTTTCAGTCCAGTCAATCAGACACTTTCACTCCTACAGGCGTTGTCTGTGTCTAACACAGTTTCTAACCCACACCATGACAGTAAGCAGCCCCCAGCCAGACTCCATCTCACAGGCCGGTCACCAGAGTGGTCTCCTGCCAGGAGAGCAGCAGTATCCACAGTTAAACAGGAATGGTGTACTGTTCGTTTTATCTTTCAAAATGACAGAATCAAGAGTTGAGACAAGAAACTCACCATGGAAAGCAGAGCAGTGCTGTTTGGGGAGACTGTTCTTTTTCTCCACTGCTCTAGGTCCTGGCTGAGCCACTATTTTCCAGATCTTGGCTTCCTCCTGGTTCACTCCATTGGCTGCCTTCTCCATCACTTATCATCTGTGAGGTGTGGCACCTGGCTCCTGTCCTGTGTCCCCAGCTATTCGCTTGGATTCCAGGGATGCAGCAAGCCTTCAGTACTTTCCCCCCAGTCTCCTACCCAAGGCAGAGGCCTAGTCACCTTGCAGTTTTCACACTCTGTGGTAAGCCTGGGGCCCACCTACAGTCTGGTCTGCCCAGATGGTCAAGAGGATAACATAGGCAAACGGTTTCTCACAAGTCTTTTTAACCATATGCTTAAAAGTATTCTTGATCTAATCTCATTTGCCAACTCAGCCAAGGTCCACCTGATGGGGTTACCTGTTACCAACACTCTTCCTATGAGCCCTGGCTGCTCATATAATCCAGGGAATGGAAGACACCAAACTTGGCCTGGTCCATACATATGACTTTTTGTGTCCCTAGCAGGACATAAGTGACCAACAGGGCTTCTTTATAATGCCCTTTTTTTGTGACTCCCACCTGTCTAGTTTCAGTGCTTGTGCAGCTCAGTAAAGAACAGAAAGAGCCTCCAGGGTTTCTGACTCAGGGCTGCTGAAGGTGGGTGCCACACAGCACTAACCCAGCCAGGAGGCTGCTCCTGTGGTCCAGAAACTCAGTCACCTTATCATCATCTGGGTCAACAGAAAAGACATTACCTATGCAGGTCACACTAGAATTCTGATTTCCAAGAGGCCAATGTGCAAAATACTATTGTAAATAAAGCCTACAGCTTTGGGTTAGGTCAATCTTGAACCATCTTATCATTGCTGCTATTGTTGTCTCTATCTTCCTTCTTTGCTTCTTTGCCTGCTTAACTCTATTTAGAAAGAAATCTTGTTAAAATGTGTCCCATCTATGTTAAAATGGCCAGTCAGTTCAGGGAAGATAATCAAGGAAATTTTTTCAATCTTGCATTTGGACAAGTGACTGAATCTTCATCTCTTCTTTTCTAAGAGTATGTAAGTTCTGCCCCCTAGCACTTTGGGAGGCTGAGGTAGGAGGACTGCCAAGTTCAAGAAACTTAGTGAGACCCTATTTCAAAATTTAAAAAAAAAATGAAAATGACTGAGAATGTAGTTCAGCAAAGGTCTTGGATTCAATTCCAAATGAAGACGAAGAAAGAAGGAAAGGGAAGAGGAAGAAGGAGAGGATCAATAATAATAATAATAATAATAATAAAGAAGAGGAGGAGGAGGAAGTTATTGTGAATTTTAAAGACCAGTATCAGGACACTGACCCCAAATAAAGAAGGCATGTCAACATTTCTCTTCAACTATGGAAAACAAATACAACCCACTTAGTTGGGAATATTTGGGTTGATGGCATTAGACAAAGACAGAGGCAAAGCCCACCTCCTCAAACTTCCCTGGTTGAGTACTACAGATGTGCTCTTGGAGTTATATGCATGGTTGCCCCAAACCAAACAAACCACTTCATGGCAGCAAGAAACAAGAAAGTGTAGGTGACATTTCTACTCTGCTAAATCCTCTTTCATGTTCTGACTGCTTTCACAGAGGTAAAACTAAGATGTGCTGATTTGGGGAAACTGGCACTTGGAAACTAATGAACATGTATACCTCAGTCCTGTGAATTCTGAAGGCCAACCACTTTGTTTTAAATCTCAAAGGGCAAGGCTGGAGGCTGCATGTATTCTGGAGAGAATTTCCATATGAATTCACTAATACTTTCATTAGATGACAGTTAGAGCATGAACAGGGGTTTGTGGATTATTATATTCTTTGATCTACACATTTCCACTTGGGTTTACTCTGAACAGTGTGAGCAGTGTGGTGAGATAAACCTATAAATATTTGGTGTAACAGCACAAGCCTGTCTGCAAAGAATTGGTGAGCCACTGTGCTGTTGGAACAAAGTGCTGAATTCCAGTACATGTTGTTTATTTAAGATATATGAGCACAGACTCCGATCCACACCACGCAGTCCGCACAAGGTAGGCTCTGGTGCTTGCAGAGCAGAACAAAAACAGCCTGTGTTTAATCTGTCCACAAGCCTTTTGTTCTCAGCTGGTTGGAAAGGTTGAGATGTAGACACAGCAGGTAAAAGCTGCTGGATGAGGCTGAAGCTCTGAAATGGACTGAGGATCAACAATCCGAATTGGAGGTCAGTCTCTCCTAGTGTAGAAATCCATTCTCTAACAGGAATGCTAGTGCTGTGAATTAGAAAAAAGCCAGGAGCCTGAGATCCCACATGGAAACTCTTCATGATCAACTTGAGATCAATCCCTGTCAATAGCACTTTCCACCAGTGTTTAATTTTTTCTGATCTCTTTTCTCATCCTCTTCAGCTGCTGGTTCAGACGGCCTGGATTCAAGTCCTAGCTCAGTTACATCCCAACTGTGTGAACTTGGACAAACTCCCTGGCTATCAACTTGAGGTGTTGGTAACCCCATCTGCATAACTGAGATTCAATAATAGCTACTATGTGGGAAATTAAAAGAGATTATCATGATTGCAGGCACCTGGTCCATAAACACCACTCAGGAAAGTATTAGTTCTAATTTCTTATACACTAGAACCCATTCTTTAGCTGCATATGACTCAATGATGGGAAGATTTCAAATCAGTCCATTCATTTGTATTTCAGAGAGTTTCAAAAAGCCCATTGTCTAGTTAGAGAAATGAGAAGCTCCAATCAAGAGTTCACACCAGGGATGGTACTGTATTACTTCTGAAGGAAAGCTCCATGGGGAAGCAGGGAGAGAACAGCAAGATGAGCAGGGTTTGTGTGTTCCAGGTTCAAAGAACATGAAGGCACAGGAATATCTTTGAACTTGGTAAACCTAACCAATAGTATGGACGGAGCAAACCAGCTCCTTCTTGGCCTTTTTCTTTTTTCTTTTCCCTTAGCAAATTATAACCCAAGGCAAATGTGAAAATACAATTAACAAGTAAAAATGGTTACCATTTACTGGGCATCCACCAAACATCCACTATGAGCTACTCTTCCGTGGATGCTAAACTCGGATGCTAAACTCTTGAAAGCAGGCATGAAGTTCAGGAGTAGGTGACTTGCCTAAAATCACAGAGCTAGTTAAGTATTACAGCCAGAATTTGAGGTCAGGTTGGTCTATTCCAAAGCCCAGTCTATCTCCAAGACACCAGGGATCACCCTCAACATCATTCAATAGAGCTCATGTTTTATGCATCCAAAATAAAGATGTGTGAGGTGAAGTTTCCAGGGTGTGTATCCAGGTCAGCACACTAAGCCTCTGTTCGGTTATTTTTATACAGGTAGCCTTGAATTTCTAGAGAAATCTAAATTTCCTGACAAATGAATTGATCTAAGACAGTAAGAGTTGATTTTCCTAATGGTCAAAAATGTATGAATAGCCGGGCGTGGTGGCGCACGCCTTTAATCCCAGCACTCGGGAGGCTGAGGTAGGCGGAGCGTTGTGAGTTCGAGGCCGGCTTGGGCCACAACGTGAGCGTGAGGTCGGCCTGAGCTACATAGTGCGACCCTGCCTCAAAAAACCAGGGCCGGGAGTTTGGCTCAGCAGCTTAAGCGCCTGTCTGGCAGGAGCAAGGCTGTGAGTTCAATCCCCGGTGCCGCAAAAAAAAAAAAAAAAAAAAAAATGTATGAATGAGTTTTATGCTTTCAACCACAAGCACTATGTAGATATTTGTTCTTGTTAATTTAAATGCTTTTCTGTAAAGCACGCACTGGAGAACAAATTCCTTCTTGTAGACATACACCATAGATTTCATTCACACAGGCCCTACCTTTAGTTTTCAGAAACTGCTCCAGAGAACAGGTGGACAACTACAACTTCAAGCTGTGGGTGCTGAGTAGCAGGAGAGGGAAAACACAGAAGAGACTACTGAGCACAAGACTATCTTGATGCTACTTCTCTTCTTTGAAGGGTCTCCACCATCATTGGGGACAAAGCTCAACCTGATCAGTGGCACTTTTTCAGCATGTGGCATGCAGAAGAATCAACTGGGAACTTTTAAAAAAGATTCCCAGATGCTACATGCAAATATTGTCAGTCTGTCAGTGTAGACTGGGACATGAGGTTCTGCTTTTCTAACAAGCACCCAGCTGTCGCAATGCTTTTATCCCAGGGCTCACAATTGAGTACCCAGTTTAGACTTCCCTCAATTGTCAGTAACTTAAATTTCAACTTGATATCTCAGAACTTCCTACTCTCTGCTTGGGTTTTCTTTTTTAATATCACAATACTCCTTGCTCTTGGTCACTGTTGAACCATCTGAGCAACTGATCCAAGCTCTCTCTGCAAGCTGAACACTTCTGATGTTCTTCTTGGTGATGACTACTTAAATGAAGGCAGCCCTTAGAGAATTCTTCCTCTTCTGGATCCATAGAAGTGGCTAAACTACCCATGTGATGATTAAACCTATTCTGTACATGGCACCTTATATCATGGCCTTATATCCTGAAATTAGAGAGGATTATTTAATTTGGTGTTTCTCACCTACTTTTTCAACTAGACTTTCTCAGTCCTGAAGAACAAGAATTTTGCCTTGCACAATAGTCAACCAATACCTAAATAATTACTCATTAAACATGTCAATCAATATATTTAATATAACTTTGGTTCTGCATGGCTAACATCATCTGAATTATCAAGGAGCACCATTATTCTAGACAACCCGATATTTCATGGTTTTCACTATCACAGCAGACCCTACCATCTCTTTCTGAATGCTTTACTAAACCTAAGAGAGTGGGCCTCTTATAAATTAATAGCTTATTTCTTATATAGTTCACCCATGCTTATATTCATCATGATCCATGATCTTTAGTTTTTATTAGTGCGTGTTTGCATTACATAGTAAATGGGGAGTTAGGTCTTGCTGTGTTGGGCTGGCTTCCAACTCACAATCCTTCAGTCTCAGGCTCCCAACTGTGAATCTTCTTATAAGAATCCCAAAGGGTCAGGATGTGATTGTGTGTATGCTTATATCCCAGCTACTGGGGAGACTAAGATAGAAGGGTTGTAAATTTGAGGCCAGCCCGCCCAGGCAACTTAGTGAGACACTGTCTCAAAATAAAACAAAAAGGGCTGAGGATGCAACTCAACACTAGAGCACGTGCCAGACATGTGCAAGGCCCTGGGTTCAATCCCCAATACTGAAAAAAAAAATCTGCTTTAGTCAGATTTCCATTGCTGGGACAAAATACCTGACACCTACAACTTAAAGGAGAGATTTATTTGCCTCACAGTTTCCAGTGAATTCAGTCCAAAGTCAGCTGGTTCCGAGACAGAAACGCGCAGTGAAAAGGCATGATGAAGGAAAGCTAGTAGAATAAGGAAAGAGGATCCAGGGTCAAGAATACATGTGTTATGGTTTAGATCTAAAATGCCCCCCAAAACTCATGTGTTTAGAAGGTGATTGAATTAGGGGACACAGCAGCGGATGTGCTACTGGGAATAGGGAGTAGAGGTAGGTCTTTGGTAGCATGACTGGAAGTGTGCATCTCCCTCCCAGGCTCCTTTTCTGCCCTGTGCTTCCTTGCCGCTATGACCTGAGCAGCTGTACTCAGCCAGGTCCTTCCGACATCCTATTTCTGTTTAGAGCCAGCTGACTATGGACTGAACCTCTAAAAAACATGAGCCAAAATAAACCTCTCCTCTTTTGAGTTGTAAGTATCAGGTATTTTGTTCCAGTAAAAGGAAGAACTGAAACAATACCCCCAGCTCAAGCCTCCAGCAATCTATCTCCAACTAGGCCCCTCCTTGTAACAGCACAGTCAGCCATGAACCCACCACTGAATTAGTTCATGAAGAGTAAAGCACCCCAAGATCCAATCACCTTCTAAAAGCTCTGCCTCTGAATACATGAGACTTTCAGGGCACATTTTAGATCTAAACCATAACAAATCCAAAAAGAGGTTTCTACCCACCAGTAATGTAAAACTGCAGGCAAACCAATAGTCTCTCATGAACAATGAAAACAAAAGATTTTTAATTGCCTTCTGACTAATTTCTCAGTTGAGGACAGAATCAGTAAGACATTACATAAATTATAATATTACACAATCAATGAGGATTTTCTTGCAATACTGACTTATGAGCAATCTGATGTCAGGAAACTAAACAGGTACTTGGAAAACTGGTTTATTTCCATAACTTACTGTACTCCCACCATGCGTCAGACTATTGATTTGCTTAGTTAGACGACAGCCAAGCAGTTATCATCAAGGAAACTGGCTTCCTGAGAAGGCGCAATCCCTCCACTTGAACCTCCAGGCTCAGCTATAAACTGGAAGTGTTGGGCATGCCTTTCACAGCTGCTGATCAATCTTCTGCAGGTATCTGTAAGCACCTGCTAGATGCCAGCAGTGTGCCTACAATGTGTGACTTGCTCCTTCTTCATGCTTCCCTCAGAACTTTAAGATATGTCTACCTTTGACATTATATTTGTGGTTTTGTGTTGTGCTATGCAGACTGGACCCAAATCTGAACACACGGAATATGCAGACGAGATGAGCAAGACTGCAAGGCCACAGTACAAAATTCACTGTCTCAGGATGAAAGTACTCCCACGCCTCTGCCCCTCAAGCAGGGCTCTACAGACATCTCAGGCTGTTACTCATGGCCTCAGGCCACTCTAAGTGATGGTCTTCTCCCATCCACCAAACCATTCGAAACAAATTATTTTGATGAACAAGGATTTACTATATGGTTCACACCATTCATTTGGCACTTACTCAAATATAATACAGTATCTTTTTTTTTCTTTTATTGATGAACGATTAAACCCTCAGTCTGTCACACACTAAACCTATCACCAAAATGTACTCCTAATGCTTAATATGTGATATCTTGAATAGGAGCAGACTGAAGTTTTATCTTTATACAGAAATGCATTGCTTGGCCAATTAACAGCCAATTCAAATGCATATAATTTTTAAAAAGAATTTAAGAACACACATTTTTGAGCATATCAGTAACACTTACCTATTTCACAAATGAGATAATTAAAATTACTATCCTTTTATCATGGTAGGTTATTCTCTGCTTGGTGAAAAATTGTTAGCAATTGTGATTCCTGTCCATGCAAAAAATGTCATCTCTTTAATATACTCCAAATAGCTCAACTACTAGTTCTAACTGCCCAAATTAATTTTTATTTTGTTGTGCATCTCTGTTTAGATAAAACTCTGCCAACTTGGTTAAAACAGGAGCACTAACAATAATGAGCAAGAGCATCCCACCAATCTAGAGACAGACCTCAGCACAGCGTTAACTCTTCTGCCTTTCTCTGTAACCAAAGACATGGTTCCCACAGACTTACAAACAAAGATTAGCCACAGACAACAGTTGCTGGTAGCCTAAAAGCACAGCAAGAAATCCCTTCCCTGTTCTGATTATCCAAATGGAAAATTTATAAAGGACAAAGACAGATCAATTCATATACTATGGCCCAAACACTAGAAATAACATTTTTATAATACTTTTGAACAAAATGTAATGGGTAATGTAAGTTGTTAAACAAATGTACATCTAAATTCCTAATGTGAATAGATGGTTTCCTGCCCTCTTTCTCTGGAAACTGGAAGTCAAGATGCAACCTATGGCCTTGACCAATTCAACCCTGCTTATCTATTCCCATTCATAAATTGGCAAGGGGGAGGGAGAGAAAGGAGAGGAAAGAAAGTGATGTCAAAATAAATAAAGTGAGGTATGTGGCTTCCAGTACTTCAACATTTCCTTTATGGTAACTTTAGCCAAGCCAGCACTAAAATGGGAATATTGGCAGAAAGAGAGAAAAAAACAGATACAACAAAACAAAGGAAAACAAGTTTATAAACACTTCTCCCTCACTTGATATTGTAAGGGCTATCTCATCATCCTATAGGCCCTAAAGTCCCCTGCATTTCCATGTCCTTCTGTTAGACTACAACTTGCTACCCCCACACTCTCTCAAGGGAAATGCCAAGATCGAAATGGCAGCTTGGCTTCCCATGTGTGTTTTTCTCAATGTCTATGAAACTGCAGTCTTGCAAGGGACACTGGACCTTTCCAATATGTGAATGGGTGATGGGAAGGGACCATAGTCTCAGAAGCATAGATAAGACACAGTTCCACTTAGGCTCATCTGTATAAAGCATGAGTGTAATTAGTTTCCCAAGAGACAATGCTATTAGCTAAAGTATCATTCAACCAGTCTGGTCTATTTTTTAAATTTGTGTGCTTTCCTAGAACCAGCAACATGGCTCAAAGTACCTGTAATAACTTGTGGTTTGGAAATAAATATATTTTAGGATAACTTTCCCATTAGAAAATATTCAAAATTTCTTTTTCACATACATTTCTGTCCTTCAGGAACATCAGGTCTTGACCATGAAGGTAAAACAAAGACTGCTTCAGAAGTGTATCCAATTCTAGAGCAGGAAAGTAAAGGGGATTCTGCTGCAATTAAAGAAGTAATTTCTCCAAATTTGTTTACAACAGATTTTATCTGAACAGTATGGGCCTCACACACAAATATTTCCTGGTTATTCCAATAGGAAGAACAGCAAATCTTTTACCAAAATGAGCTTGTTGTTATCCTGACTCTGAAGTTTAACTGGATGGAAGAGAAACTGACTCTTCGTTAGTAGAAATAGAGAAAGTCTTTCCAAGAAGTGACACCCTCAATCCTTTCTGGGAAATAGATTATTTCAAGAGAATTCAAGAAATTACGGCAAATTCAAACCACTATTTCTCATTGAGATTCTTGGAGAACGGCAGTTACTACAGACCAAAACCCGCCCCTAGAATACTACTTAAACAGCATTCTTTCAAAACATAAAACTTCAACAGCACATCTCCTTTTTCTCTGTCTTAATAGTTGCCTTTATTTTTAGCACTGCTAGGGTTAGAACCCAGGGTCTCATGCATGCTAGGCAAATGCTCTACCACTGAGCTACATACCCCTGATCCATGGCCGGCTTTTAGCTTTAAACTAACCAGGAGTTATGTCACCCCCCTCCTCCTCTACTACTTTGCCTGTCTGAATAAAAATAGCTTGGAGAATTAATATCATATAAGCTATAATCCTAGTTTTGAAGTATGGCAAAATTTAAACAAACAGTTTGAAAGGTCAAGAATGTATAAGGGTCATATCATTTAAAAACATGGTCTTACATTTAGAAAGTCAACACTTTCTCCTTCATCTATATTTATAAATGAAGCCCAAAATCTGTAGACAGCTGAAGCTCACTGCAAGCAACGGCATCCCAGCCCTTTATCCCACACCCACAGGCGCCAGGGGACTGTGTCCACAGGCCATCAATTTAGACCAGCAGAGAGACACAAGCAAACATGAAGTCACAAACTTCCGTCAATATTAAGAAGCCAAAAGAGAAAGCTCAAGAAAGTTATCAAAAATTCTATAAATGTTACTCTGTCTTCTGTACCAATTTATTAGTTTTAGACTGATGAAGCATTTTCTGATTCTCACAGTTCACCAAAATAGAGGTTGTCCTCAGAAAATGTCCTCTTGTTTTTCCTTAATTCTTCTTTCTATCTAATCCAGAAAATAGCATTTAATAGGACTCTGCCTCTAGTGCAGGCTGCTGCTGATAATCTGACCCCTTGGGCTATGATTTCAACATCAGTTGCTAAAAATGGTCCTTCTACTATCACTGAATATCATTTATTAAACAAACCATTATGCAAGGAAATCTGATTATTTTAGGTTGCCAATTGGTCAGTATTGAGAAATGTATCATTAACCAAAATGCATGTCAACTTCATTTGTAATGAAGTAACTTCAGTTGTTAAAAGCAACAAGACTATACATATTAAGGGAAGTTAACCTTTTTCATAGATGGCAAAACATAATCAGGCAATGAAGGATTTGAGGACTACAGCCTCAGATAGCCCACAGTTTGGGAGGTCAGAAAGGAACTGGCATCCCAGTAATGAATGTTCCACTCTGCCCCCAGGTTATTTAATAGTCTATATCTTTAATGAATTCAATAGGAAAATGCTACTTTAACGTAGGCAGAAGAGGAGATACTAAGCTAGTTAGTATTGTTACTGAAGAAGAAAGTGGAATTGAGTCTCTGTCCAGCTAAACACTTTGCAAATCCTTTCCTGACCCTTTCAAAATGGTCACAGTTGTTGAATTCTCTGCTCTGGGAGCATGCTTGATTTTCCTTTCAAATTCATGGGGAAATACATTTGGGCCACTTCTCAGAGCCTCAAATAGCTCTTTCCAAAGATCAGCTCCCTCCTCACCAGGCAGGTTCTCTAGGGTCCAGGTCTCAGAGACTGGTGTTTGTGCTCTCCAATTGAGAGCATTTCATTTTACAATTAAAAATAAAATACAATTAAAAATAAACAATTAAAATACAATTAAAAATAAAATACAATTAAAAATAAAAATCAAATAGAATGTATTTTTAAACAAACATTTTTTTTTTTAAGGAAAGACAGCTCTGAGCCTGACTTTTTGTCGTTCTTTTTCTGTCCATATTTAGGATTTTACATATAAAATAAAGTACACTACAACGCTGGAAATAGGAGCAGTTCCAAAGTTTCTCCTCCGTAATGTCACACATTTGCTCACCTAGACACATCTAAAGCATTTTAGGTATTCAGTCTCCTGTTCCTGGCCTTGGATAGACCAAACATAATAACTAGTCACAATTTTATCTCCCTTGACCCACTTAGCTCCGCCTTTCCAAATATCTTCGCCCTCTAGTGACAGAAGTAGTTCACTACAAGCTAAGGAGAGAAAATGATCTACTTTCTCCACTCTGTGTGTGTGTGTGTGTGTGTGTGTGTGTGTGTGTGTGTGTGTGTGTGTGTGATTTCTAAGAACCCATTTAGTAAAATGGGAGAACTGCTTAAATAAAATAATTACATCGCATTTTTAAGAATAGGAAAAAGTACATTGGTAAGTTTAGCTTTTACCTTCAATTCTGATTTAAAAGAATATGGGTGGTGGGGCTGGGAAGGTAGCGTCGTAAAAGTACATGCCTAGCATACACACCACTCTGGGTGCAGTTCTCAGCATGGTACCTAAAAAAAAAGGTAAATACATGAAGAATATAGGAGGGAAAGGGGGCCAGGTGGGCTGGGCAATTTAACAAAAAAGAAAACACGGCAGGGAATCGCAGGCATCATTTTGTTCAACTTCATCATTTACCTTTTAGTCCCTATACTCTGTGCCCAGTCCACAAATCCCACAGAGTTTTAGAATCCCAGCAGGACTTTCCTGGCACATGGGATTTCTCATGACTTCCAGGATAATGATATTCATGAAAAAGTCTAAGTGGATGAAGTGAGATGTACCTGCCCAGGCGGCGCCCCCAGGGAGAACCTGTCACGAGACCACACAACCTAGCCCTGGTGTCACATTGTGTTCCTGAAAGCCTGAGACCTTGTTCTGGGGAAGGGAGTGGGAACCACTGTCTAGCTTGCTCATTCCCATAGGCCCAGTACCTGACATAAGTGCTTTATACCTAGCAAGAAGTATCCAGTGATGCCTGAGTGACAGTGAGACGCAGAAAGAGGGCTCAGGAAAGCAAGCACCCTGCATGAGGAGGCACCTGGGGGGCCAGGCAGCTTCAGTAACAGGGGGATTCCCCTTTTATAATTTTAGATAATGAACTTCTCTGCCAGAACTCTGTTACCATGCTGGGGAAGAAACCTGAGGCATTATGCATGTTCCGCCACTAAGCCACACCGTGACCCACTCCAAGATTCATTTTAAGCAAGGACTCCATGGCCAAAATGGCCTGGAACCATAGCTCTATACTCTCATCTCAGCACAGTAACAGTGAACTTGGAGATCCCTCCTCCTCTGATCCATAGACAGCCAAACTAACAGACCTGTGGTGGTGGTGGGGGGAATAGAATGAACAGGATATCATTAAAGAAAAAAAAATCTCTAAGATTCACAGGACTAGACAAGGCATTTCCTTGGGGCCCTGGGATGAACATACATGCAGATACCAACAGGGAGTGGTGGGGTTGTGTTCTGAGCATGTGGAGCTCTCCTGGAGCCCCATTCCCAGAGGTGCTCAGAGGTCCTTGAGGGACAGAAGTCTTTAAGTGGGAATGCAAGTGGGCATTGCTTGCCCTCTGTTCTTGTCCACTGCACCCTGGGTACAGGTCTGGCTTGGTGAGTATGGGGGCTGTGTGGCCTAGGCACTTATTTAATCTTGCACTTTGCCCACACCAAGACCCATTCACGGCAGGCGTCACAAAGCTGTGAGTGAAACTGCTCCTCCAGCAGTGCGGGCTCTTCTGCCACCCAGGCAGTGGCCTTGGAAGGCAAGGGCTGTCTGATCTCATAGGTAGGGACTGCACGTGAACTTAGCATCTCAGACACTCTTGTTAACTTCAGGTGTGAGGGCTGAACATGCATTCTTAAAAGGATGTAGCATGTTCTCCTGACATAGTGTGTGACTCTTCTCCCAACGTTCATGTGACTCAGAGCCAAAGATATGCTCTGATGTTCTTTAATATAATCCAGGATAATTCACATTCAATTAATTCACTGTGCATTTTTCCTTTAGGTTTTTAAATGTTTATTTTATTTGGCTTTAATTTGTACCACATATACGGTAACGATGCAAACGCACAGCCTTGGGCAGAAAGCAATAAGGAAGTATCAAAATAGCACTTAATTAATCTCATGAACGTTCAACATTTCTTCAGTTTCAATTCATTTCAAAGACAATTCAAATGCTGCCTTAAATGAGAAAATTTCAAGTGGAAAGTAGACCACCAAGACCAAACACAGGCATTTCAGGTTTCTGAACCACAGAGGGAATAACCAAAATGATAAACTGCCTCTTAAATTTGTGTGGAACCATCAGCAAAAATCACTAAGGCCAATCACTTTGCAGATGACGTTTTGTGAATCCAACTGTGTGAACAGAACGGAGAAACTAAGACCCTGGTCTAAGACCCTGCATCCGAGCGGGTGTAAAAAGCTTTTTTACTGGCCAAAGAAAAAAAAGTGCAAATAAGCATTAATGTTCTTTTATTTAAAAGAGCCATGTGAAGTGACAGGCTGGAGAGTTATTCTAGACGGCTGATATAGGGCATGTGGGACATTTGGGAAACTGGAAATACCCAGACTGTAGTTCCACCTCCTCCCTCCAGGAGACAGGTACAACCCATACTGCACTGACACCCTTGCTACAATTCCGTCAGTTGAAACAATTCTCACTTCTCTTTCCCCACAGCCTGCCTCCAAGCTGAAGTTATGGGATTTAAAACTCAGTCCTTTTGGCTTCTTTGGTTGAAGTTTGGTTTAATCAAGTAAATATTTAGCATCCTAAACAACAAACTGGTTCCCACTAGAAACATTTCATTCCATCCCTACGTGATGAGCATCTGGACCCCAGCCAGTCCTGATCCAAGTTTTCTGAAGGCTAGTGGGCTCAGCCAGCTGATCTTTCGTACAACCTACCATAGCCTGGGACATTGGTGTCCTTTGGAGAGAGAAGGGTAACATCTGCTGAAGCTGCAAACCCTGGTCCAACCTCTAACCTGTCTAGATCACCTCACCTAACAGGAACTGAACTAGATGATCCCTAAGCTTCCTTCCAGTCTGACAACAAAGTCATGAGGAAATGGTAAATGTGCCTATTATTTGCTATTGCTATTGCCAATCAGAAAGTTAAGGGCAGAGGGAAAAGGATTGGGTGAGGAGGCAACTTTTGAGGTTTTTTGTTCATTTGTTTGTTCGTTTTTTGTTTTTCCGGGTTCTGGGAATTGAACCCAGGGTCTTTACACTGAGCTACATCCCCAGCCTTTTTCATTTCTTTGAGACAGAGTCTTGCTAAGGTGCCCAGGTGGGACTTGAACTTTCCACCCTCTTGCCTCAGCCTCCCAAGCCACCGGGCTACATTTTCTTTGTCATCAGCTGATGAGGGCCCTTTTGCCTTTCCTGTGTTTTAGCCTATTCTAGAAAAATCACCGGGTAATCCAAACAGTGATACTTATACTCAGATCTTTTCACAAATGGCTGCTTATCAGGTCCTCACAGCATTTTGTGAGGGAGATAAATAACTATATCCTGATCCTCATTTTTTGTGAAGGAACAAATTGAACTCCGGTAGGCCTAAGTAAAAACACAGACTCAAATGAAACACAAGGTCATATAATAATTCAGCAAAGTAGAAAGAGAAATTTTTTTATTCTAAGCCTTACTCTCTTTCTAATGCTTTATACCAATACTTTCATAAAATATAAAATTCTGAATTGGAGGGATCTTGGTGGAGAGACGACTGCATTTTCCAGAGATAGTAGCAATGATAGATCGCATTCCACACAGCCCTGGAAATGGGGTGGACATTTGTGGCAGAAGTTATGCTACCTGATCCTCTAGGCTATCATGTAAGGTAATGAAGTTTCCACACTGGTCACCAGAATACTCTTTGTGTTTGTCTCTTTTTTTAGAGACAGCGTCTTGTTAGATTGCCCAGGCAGGCCTTGAACTCCTGGGTTCAACTGATTTTCCTGCTTTAGCCTCTCTGGTAGCTGAAATACAGGTGTGCGCCCATAGTTGTTTGGAATTGTTTCTTTTGAAAATATCAGCTATCATTTAAGTGGTCTCACTATTTTGAGGCCATTGGGCTGCCAGGAAGCCCAAGTCATGGTCACACAGGGAGGGGATACACAGTCAGACCCTGGCTGCTTCTGTGTTTTTCAATTTACTATATGATGGTGGCCACACAGAAGCCCTGAGCCATGGCCAGCATGCTGGGCCATGGGGCTTGGGGGTGATTCAGCAGCCTCAGTTATCAAAACCATTCCACATTCCACCTCTATCAGAGGGGGAATCCTTTCATTTATTTTATACACTTGGATTTTCTCATTACTGTTAGAAGCATGGATCTCATTACTTAATAAAATTTTAGTTATCTTTAAGAATGAGAAAAGGTAGTTTCAACTCTGCCACCACTTTCTGAAGGATGGTGTGATGACAAGATCTAACTCCAAGTTTGACTGGAGGTAACCAATATTTGGAGATAAGGAAAGTGTTACTCATAAGGCAGAGGAAGGCTTGTAATAAACAGATTCAGAAAGGATCTAGTTTGAAAGCACTTGGGCCGGGGATTTAGCTCAGCGGCATAAGCACCTGCCTGGCAAGTGCGAGGTCATGAGTTTGATCTCCGGTACCAAAGAAAATAAATAAATTAATAAATAAATAAATTAATTAATTTGGAAGCACTTAAATTCACTAATTGCTATCAAATTTTGTCTTTATATAATACCTGTGAGAAAGAAAAGATGAAAAGATTTGGGCAAAGTACTGTGCTACCTCTCCAGATGATATACAGGAAAAGAACAACATACTAGTGGCCTCTTTAAAGAAAATACAATCCCAAATACAAGTTATTATATGCTCAGCTCACAGCATGGGGGTTATATGAGGGATGGATAGAGCTTCTGTTTTTTGGGCTGGTATTTGAAGATAAGCATGCCCAGAAGAGAACAATCTGAAAGTTAAACGCTTGAAGGAGCTATATGGGGGGAAAAGGGGGCCAGCAGTATTAATAATGAAGAAGAGTAAGATAAAATGTAATTATTATTTCCAAATATGGTAACAGAGAACATGATTGAGTTCTCACCAACTTCACCTATCTAATTCACTCCTAAACAACTAGTTCTCATTTAAAAAAAAACAAAAAACAAAACAAGACCAAAAAAACCCCACAAAACTTAATATTACAGAATGTGTTGATGGCAAAGCCAGGACTCAAACCCAGGAAGCTGGGCTCCTGAGTTTTGCAGTTGTGACCACAGGTGAATGGATGTAAAACTAGACTTACTAAGCATTGTTTGGAAGTGCAGGTCCAGACCAAGGGTAGAGAGCACAGAAAGCCAATGCCAATGGTGGCATAAGAAGAATTTCCTCTTTAGTGGGTGTATAAAAGAATTGACAGTTCTAGAAAGGAGCCCCCTATGACAGAAACTACAGAAGCTGGAGAACCAGCTATGGAAGAATTTTGGCTCCCATTGAAAGTGAACTAGAGGACTTCTAAGAGATGTGCACATCCTGGGATTCTGTGCCTCGGTGAGACTGCAGGGGTTCTGAAATTTGGCATGCATTGTCCTAAGGACTAAAGATTTCTTGTCTTCCTGTAATTCTTCTCTACCTACCAGTTTATACACATGGATACACACTCAGTGGGCAGAGGCTGAGTCAGCACCCCACAGAAGAAAAACATTTGATAAAGGGTCAGGAAACTTACCTTGCTGTGTAACTATGAATGAATCATTAATGTACCCGTGCTTCAGTTTCCTCAATTATCAAATGAGGGTGATAAGAAGCAGTATGGGGTGTGGTAAATGGCTATCGGGTCCCCGATGCCTTGACTGGCTGCAAATCACAAAACCATTTCTGTCCTCAATTACCTCAATGTAAAACAGGAGTAACAACAGTATCCACCTCCTAGGGCTGTTGTGCAAACCCAAATAGTTAATAATTCATAAAGTGCTTGCAACGGAACCTGCCACCTAGCAAACATAAAACCAGTGAGTTAAAGTGTAGACAGTTGTAATTATTCTTTTTTCTCACCAGGAGCTTGCAAGTGAGAGAAAGCTACCCATAGGACTACTCTGAAATAAGAAGTATAGTAACTGGTTTTGCTGGTGGATATGTAAAATGGTACAGTTGCTGTGGAAAATATAGTATGCTAGTTACTCAAAAAAATTAAAAATAGAATTTTATTGTCATGGAATAAATAGAACAAGGAATTAATTTTAATTTCATTTCTGGGTATATGCCACCAAAACTCTGAAAGCAGGTTCTCAAAGAGTTACCTATACACCGATATTCACAGTCGCATCAATCACAATAGCTAAAATGAGGAAACAAACCAAGCACTCACCACCAGATGAACAGAGCAGCAAAATGTGATCTATCCCTATAATGAAATATTATGCGGCTTTAAAATGTAAAGAAATTCTGACACCTGTACAACATAGATGAATCTTGAGGACATTATGTTAAAAAAAACAAAAGGAACCAGTCACACAAAGACGAATACTGTATGATGTTATTTACATGAGTTACATAATACAGTAAAACACACAGACACCAACAGTGCAGTGGTGATTGTCAGGAGATGGGGTAAGGGTGTATGCGTGTGGGACAGATGGAGAGCTGTTGTTTGATAGGTGCACAGTTTCAGCTTTACAAGATGAAAAGATGTGGAGATGGAGGGTGGTGACAAATGTACAATATCAGGAATGTATTCATACCAGTGAAATGTTCACTTGAACATGGTTAAAATGGGAAAGAAGAAAGTCTAACCAGCTCCCTCAGTGCCATTTGATGAAAGTCATGGTCTCCCCACTGAGTGCTCTTGCCAGTCTGGTAGAAAAATCAATGACCATAATAAGGGTTCATTTTGGACTTTCAACTCTGCCGCACTGACCTACATGTCCAATCTTTATTCCAGTACCACACTGTTTTGATGACTGGGCTTTATAAGCAGGTTTTGAAATCAGGAAGTTCAAGTCCTCCCATTTTGTTCTTCACTTTTGAGATCGCTTTGGCTATTCTGAGTTTTTTGCATTTCTGTAAAAATTTTAAGATCCTCTTGTTAATTTGTGAAAAGAAGCCTGCTAGGATTTTGATAGGGATTATGTTGAACAACACAATCAATTTGGGGATAGTAATTGCCATTCTAATAATGTTGAATGTTCTAATCCATAAACATGGACTCTTTCTCCATCTACTTAGGTTTTTAAAAATTTTCCTTTGAAATGTTTTGTACCTTTTCCTTTTTTTTTTTGTACCGGGGATTGAACTCACAACCTTGTGCTTGCCAGGCAGGGGCTGTGCCGTGTTTTGCACATTTTAGTACGCAAGTCTTCTACTTCTTTTGTTAAATTGATTCCTGAGCACTGAAATATTTTTGATGCCACTGTGAATGTAACTGTTTTCTTAATTTTCACTTCTGCATTGTTCCCTGCTAATACGTAAATGGAACTGACTTTAATATATTGATTGTGTCCTGCGACCTTGTTTTACTTATTTATTAGTCTAGTAGATTCTTGTGTATGTTCACACTACATTCTACTTTCAACATATAGGATCATGCTGTCTGCACATACTGCTTTCTGAAAGTGGTTCAAACAGTCACATTCAACCAGGGGCAGGAAGAAAAGACTATAAGAAAAGTGATCTAACTTTTGATCTCACTTTTTTCCTCCCTTTCCTTGCTTCTCCCTTTATTTCAGTAATGTAGAGATGGGGTGCAGGTAGGGATAAAGGAAACAATGTCTGCCCATGGGAAAGCCCCCAAAGAGAGTAGGAAACAGTCCATGAGAAGCTGAACGACAGCATGCCTCCAAAGAGTGCTAGATCAAGGACATATCCTCAGGGTCCCCAAGAAGAGATCAGAGCTACTCTATAATCAGCAGCTGGGGTGAAGTATGGCAAGCACACTGCCTTGCACCTAGGGACCCCATAGCTTCTCTGATACTCAGTTTCCTCATCTGTAAAATCAGACCATGACATCTGCCTTGCCTGTGACTCCCGGTCTTTACGTGATGGCTCAGAGAAAGAGAGTGGCAGCATGTGGATGGCATAGTGAGGTATGAGGACAGCCCTGTGCCACTAGCTGCTACCAGTCCAAAGGCCCATCATCCAAAGTTACCCCAAGAGTGTCCCCAGAACTGAGCGAAGGAGATGTATCAGGACCCACCTGTAACCCACTCAGTTGGGAAGGTCAGATCTGAGCATAAAATGACACGGTCAAAACGTTGAAAGTATTTTGAGGATTGTAGTCAAAAGGAGAATTTGTTACCAGCTTAATTCATGTGGGAGAACCTAGAATCATCTTAATACTTACTAGAGGGCTTGCCTCACAGAACTTAGTGTCCATGGGAAGGGCCAATGTCCTCAACCTGACATGATGCATGGGTCATCCTACCCCTTCCTGTGCATTTTCCGTGGGGTCCAGGATGGAAATGAGGGGAGGTGAGCAGAAGGTCACTGAGAAGTAGGCCTTCATGGGACCCTGCCCCAAGCTGATGGCACAGATACTTCTGCCCATGTAGGGTACTGGGAAAGACCAGGACTAGGTTTCTTTCCCCTATAAAAAACAAAAAGAAAGCAAGTGGGAGATATATCCAAAATGTGTCAGCTAGCCCCTAAGCCACTTCTAGGACATGACTGAAAAAAAGAAACAAAAATCAAAGATCTATGAAGGCATGTTCTTTCCAGGCTGTGGGTAGTAGTGTCCTGAAATTGTCCCCAGTTACCTTTGGAACCACATTAAGGAGCCATATAGGGGAACAAGAGGGAAAGGGAAACAACCTTTCTTCCTTTCCAACCCACAGGGTCACACCTAGTATTTTATAATCCATGCAGCTCCCAAGGGAGGGGCAAGGTGAGACCAGAGGGGTAAGGCTGGCATGAAAGCTAACAGACAAGAAATGATGTTTTCCCTCTGCTGCAACCCACATGGTATAAACCCATTAAACTACAAGGCGATTACAGAAACCAGACACCTTCTATCTACTAAGCAGCACACTGGAGCCAGGGTGTGCCATAGCACAGGCATGCAGGGACACTGGGCAAATAAACCCTCAGACAGCTTCTCACGACCCAGGGATTAGCACAAGACTGTTTACTTATATTTCATAAACTCTACAGTCACAAAGGGCTCAAGAAATTAACAGTGCTCCAGTCTTGGTAGCAGTGTCTCTGCCAAGATTTCCTGCCTCGGCCCTTTTCTTGTGAAAAGTAAACATGATTTAAGGGAAATGACTTCACAGATCTGGCAAGGTGTGCCACAGGCCTGGAGCTCACCTCAGCCACTCCAAGGATGGGAGGCCAATGGAGGCAATGTCACCAACTCTGCAAGGGCATGAAGTCACCCCTTCTGGAAGTGAGGCCTGTTCATCCTCCAGCCTGCTGTTATGGCCACGATGATGATGCTGCTGGGACCTCTTGAGGGACCCAGCAGGGCCACCCTTGGATTGGAATCCTGAATAGAAGGGCCTGTGTGGGCTTTGTCCCTAGAGTATCACGGTCACAATGGAAAAACAATAATATGAAACTAGTTGCACAATTTATAATGTCATCAAGAGCTAAGATGATATGGAGCAGGAAGAGTTGGGCCAGAGGACATTCATGCCAGGAGACCAAGGTAGATGTTCTAGAGCAGGTGAAACTTAGCAAGTTCATAGTAGAAAAGCAGAAGGAAGGCCCCCAACACTGGAGATCCCCACAGCCACAAGGAAACCAGAGGCACTGCCCACAGCAGGCACAAACTTGCAGAGGTATCCTCCTGACTGCAGCACTTCTTACGAACAATTCAGCACAAACCAGTCAGCTGCCCACAAGCTGGACTCTGGTCCCGGCTCACAGTGAATTGCAAACTGTGTGTGTAAAGGGCTTTGTACCAATCTGACACATGCAAGTCCATCTCCTGCTGCCTTATGTCAGGTCACTTAAGTCAACAGAGGCTTAAAGGATCTGTAGGCCCAAAAGAGACTGAGCTATGTGCATTTTAGGGAGTACAGCAAACCCAGTGTCCTATTCATCCAGGGAGCCAGGAGTTTCATTGCTCTCCAGGCCTATACTGCAACTAGTGACTCCAGTGCTTTGTGGCTCCTCAGCTGAAACTCTGAGGGCCCAGACTGCCAAACAGGGCAAGCACTGGGCTACATAAAAGTCCAGGAAGCACGGGCCTAGACAATCTGTCCCAAGCTCAGTCCAGAGGGAAAATAAGGGCCTTGTCTCTTCTTCCTGCCCTTCCAACTCTTAACTCTGAACAGCAGAGCCATCCATCAGGGAAGAGGACCTGGGACTCTAGACTGCAGAAAAGAGTTCAGCAAAACAGATCATACAACTCTTCTGGATTCCTCTTACGTAGGTCAGACCTTAGACATCACTGAGAGTCACTACAATTGAGGCCTGCTCACTGCTGCATCCTAAACTGTGAAAGGGCAGAATCTCTCCTCTCTGAGATGGGGGGAAAAGAGAACAAGGACTACATTGAGTTGAGCCTTGTAGGATGAGCACAATCTCCCTAAGGAGAAAAGATTCTGAGCACACTGATTAGTCCTTTTTTTTATTCACAGTCCAGTGCATTTCTCACCTGTGAGACCCCAGTTCCATCTGACCAAACCAGTCTGATACCTGGCCAACACTCCCAAGCAAGCAGATCACGTCTGGCCATTGCTTGCCTCCCCTGGAGAAAGGACAAGTGTTCGGGCAAAAAAGAATCAAGAACACCCGAATAGATCTTGACACTCAGCACATCTGCCTCTCTGTACTGAGACTGTGGACCTTGCTTTGAAAGCCACTGTGTAGTGGAAGACACTGGCTGAGGAGTACTAGAGGGACATCAAACCAGCGAACCCCACACTGGTCCATGTTGGGAGTGAATTCCCAAAAAAGAATAAGTCATGGGGGTTGCAATACAAAAGAAACACTTTTCCATTCTATCAATACCTTGGGATTTTTCCAAATGCTGTCATTTAAGCCTGAAAACAGCCCTGCAAATGAAGGTAGTATCTTAGTTACTTTTTTTGTTGTTGCTGCTGAGACAAAATACCCAACACCTAAACTTAAAGGAGGAAAGGTTTATTTGGCTCATAGTTTGTACAGGTTTCAGTCCATAGATGGCTGGCTCCAAGGCAGGGTAGAGAGGCATTGTGGAGGAGAAAAAAAGCCAGCTCATGGCATGGAATGCAGAAGGCAGCAAGCAGCAAAGGCAGCAAGCAGCAGAAGCAGCAGGAAAAAGCAGTGATGGCAGCCCTCTTTCTGTCCCTTATATTCTATCAAGGCTACGTGCCTTTGGGGTAGGTACCATTTACATCCAGGGTGGGCCTTCCCATCATCCACCCACAGAACTATGCCAGACCAATCAGTGGACTAATTTAGTAATCACACACCCTTAATCTGAGCAGCACACACTTAATCCCAGCATCACATGCTATAGATCCAGCCATCCCTGAAAAGCCCCACCTGTGACTACACGAGGCTGGGGGGAGGCATCTAAACACAAGCTGTAACAGGTGAGAAGTGTTGTTCCCTATTTCACAAATACGGAGGCTCAAACAGATCCTGCAGATGACCTAGTGCCCCACAGCAAGTCCAAGAAAAATCACGAAAAGTAGAATTTAATTCTCTTGCTTCCCCATGTGCCCCAAAGCAAGTCAGGTGAGTACATCTGTGAGCTTTTGACCACTGGGTAGAAGTAGATGAGTAACATTAAAAGGCACTGATTTAAAAAAAAAAAGAAGAAGACATTGATGTGATGACTTTGGATGATAATTAACATATGTTGGTTTTCCAATTTTCAAAGCACATTTTATAATTAATGAGCCACCCAGCCAGTCCTTGTAAAGCCAAGAGAGAATTACAGTTTGAAAATCAATTTTCTAAGATTTGCTTGGTACTTGACAGAAAACTTCCCTTCCTGTGGGCAGGTCAAAGATTAGTGATCAGAGGAAATACTTTGATGGGGTTTATTTCAGGCCAAGACACTTTCTCCTTTGCAAAAAAATTTCCCCTTGTTTTCCAGTTGTTTCTCATTCTCACTCAAAAATAAAAGTTCAGTAAGTAAGTAAATAAAGGGAGGGAGACAGGGAGCCACTTTGATTTGAAGCTTTGAACAACTGACATTGTCCAGAGTCTGTCTGTCTTGATCAAATTCAGTGTTGTGAAACACAGAGCTTCTCAAAGATTTAGCATCTAGCATGTGACGCATGGGTCTGATCTTCAGAGTGGTCTCCCACTCATTGAGTTGTGCAGGATGTGTCAACAAAAGCACTCCTTCCCTTACTCACATGGCGGAGGGCGTGACAATTTCCCAGAACAATGCTTCCATGGCACACGTTTTTCCTTCCTCTTGGTTCAGCCCCAACGTGTTCTCTGATCTATTAGAGCCCCTGGCACTGGCTCACCACCATGTGTTGACTGTGTTGATCATCTCCCCATGAAATCTCACATTCAAGTAGCTGGGCTTTCCCTGGTCAAATGGAGACAAGATCTCTATACTCTTTTCTCCAATGAGTATTTAGAAAACTGTTTAGCAAACAGGTATTGGACAAATAACCATCACCTCCCTGGTCCACACTGCTCTTAATCCTGGGCCTCCAAATCTAACGAGGCAGAGATTTGGCCAAGAAGCTTGGGTGTCCAAGGGGAAAATGCCACCAGGCTTCCTATCCTGGTCTAAAAGGAGCTCTCCTGAGGAGAGGGGATAGGAAGGTGGCTGAACTGAGGACAGAGGTGGGAAGCTCACTATTACTGGCATCTGGTAAGATTTTCAGAGCTGCTAGTTGGGTGAAAGATGAAAATGGAAACAGCACTCTTCTCTCCATTTCACTCTGTGACGAGACTGAAGATAAAGAATGCACAGCTCTCTTAAGTCCCATCCAAGGAAGTCTGGTTATTGAGGTGCTCAAAGTTCCTTATAAGCAGCTATGTCCAAGACTCCTGAAGGGGTCCTGTCCAGGGTGGAGAGCCTCAGGGAAGTGCCACTGTTGTAGCTGAATGGTTTACTTGGTCTCTACCATTTTAAAGTTTCAATCAACAACGTCAACCCTCCCCAAGAAGGACCCAAAATAAAACCAGCTTTAAAATTTTATAAAGTGAAAATTGCTTAATTTGTTCCACTTTTCAAAGTGCTATGTATATGAAAGAAACCTCAAGGCTGGGATTCTCACACTTGAACATGCAGAAGAATCCTTTGGAAGGGTTATTAAAATCATCTCAGCCCAGCCCAGAGTTCAGCATCTAGAGGTAATTCAGTTGAGAAGTAAAGGTTGTCTTTGGTGTTGTTGAGACAGATCTCACTATGTTGCCCAGGTTGCTCTCAAACTTGTGAGCTCAAGAGATTTTCCTGCCTCATTCTGCCAAGTAACTGCTGGGTGTGATCCACAATGAGTGCCTAAGAAGCAAAGGTTCTAAGGCCCAGTCTTTGAGACATTGCCCGGTGCAGATGGGTGTTACCACATATTGCTGGGAAAAATGACTTCTAGCCTTAGAAACGAGACACATCCCCATAGCTAGCTGCTGCAGAATCCCCAGCAGCAGGCTTGCCCTTAGGAACTGGGTCTGCTTGTGTATATAGCAGGAACAAATCCCAGTCACAGCCTCCTAGATGAGTGGGACCCTGGCCCTTGAGAGAAGGGGAGGCATTGTATTTACCATCACACACCACTTGCCCAAGGCAGTTGAGGCTGTCCACTGAGATGCAGGCCTGTTTCTGAGTGTTTCTGTGACTCCAAGGACTGCTATCTTGTCACACCTGTTGACTGTCTCTCTACCAGGCCCCCATGCTACAGGTCAAGATCTACAGCCTAACACACTCCGTTTTCCTCAGCACAGTGTATGTCCCTGATACTTCAGAGGAAGAAGACAGAAGGAACAAAAGAACACGCAGGCCCTACACACTGAGCCCAGGAAGCCCCTCCACTATCACCAACCCAAACATCTCTGCTAGCTGGTGTGCCCCATCATGGCCTGTCTCTGGCAGCAGCTAGAGTTGTGTCAGCAGGAGGCAAATTCGTAGGTGAAAGGATAGTCAAATGGCTTTAAATATCCTTTATCCCTTCCTTCCTCTCTTTCTTCCTTGTTTGCTTCCTTTTTGGTACTGGGGTTCAAACCCAGGGGCATTCTACCACTGAACTATATCCTTAGCTCTTTTTATTTTTTGTATTGAATCAGGGTCTTGCTAAGTTGCTTAGCCTGGCCTTGAACTTGCAACCCTCTTGCTTAGCCTCCTAAGTATTAGCTTGGATTCTGAGCATGTGGACTTCATTTGTTTCTTAACTACAACATTCAGTACTTATGACCTGTAAATATAAATGCATAGACAGATACGTGGCCAAAATAAGGGTGTGTGTGTGTAATATACACATATATACCCACACACTCAAGTAACTGAAATTCAGTTACACAATGTAATACCCACCTTTATCATATATGTGGTACATTCTGCTATTTTCTATCCTACTCTGTTTCATGGAGATCCACTAAATGATTTTGTGAGTCGCTGATTAAACACAACCTAGAATTTGAAAAATGCTGCTTTAATTCCTCTGTAAAGAACACACGGCTTTGTGTATACTACTCTGTAAAATTCAATGTGAGAACAAGTACACAGCCTATACAATTAATTACAACACAGAATTATAAAGTCTAAACACATGCACCCTAGGTACTAGAATCACACTGGGCATGGAGTGGGGTCCTCCAGGGAGGAGCTAAGAGTCCCTGAATACCAAGTAGGTCCCCTGCTCCACTAGCACAGTTCCCACCAAGCCTGGGCAGAACCCAGTGCACTTGCCCTCATCTATGTGCTAACCACTTTGAAACAGCAGGAAACAAAGGTTTGTGTGTAGTGACCTCACAGCACACTTATTGTTTTCCAAGACACTCTAGATTCCTATGAGACTTTAAATCTAAAGTGCTAAGTGACACAAACTTCAAATTTAGTAAGATCATGCCAATTTAGCAAGTTCTCCACTCCAGAGCAGAGTGTGAGAATCTTGAGTTCAGCAAAAAGACCGGACTGTGTCACAGCTAAACACAATGGTATTTATCATATGAATGTCTTCCATCAAAAATTAAGAGATCACACTTGAATCAAAGTCCTCAGAGCCCCAGATGAGCTTCACTAAGGCCACTGCTGATCTTGTCTGAGACCTAAGGAAAGGTTCGGAAATCAGTGGCCACCGAGTGGGAGAACTAAAAGAGCTCCTTGCCTGCATAATTCGTAAGGAAGACACTCGCCCCACTAAAGGAGGATGACAAAGCCTGATCGGTGCTGCCATACACTGACCAGAGTACACAGTTGTGGGGCCACTACGACCTCCAGCTGATGGCTTCATAACTGTCTCTTCAGTGAGGGGAATCCAGCAGACACAACACATTTTTGCTTTGCCCCATGTCATCCAGAGTTGGGACAGCTTTTCCTCTCTGGGGGACCCACAGCCTCTGATCATCTCTGGTCCCAATCTACCTGTGACAATTCTCCTGGTCAGGTGGGTGTCCTCATTTCCTTCCCCCTGAGCCTACTGTGATGCCACATATAGCTCTCCTCTCATTCTCTGCTTACATCGGTCTTCAAGACTTCAGTCCGGCTGACAGTGTTTCTCACTGTTCATCTCTAAGAGTCCAAAGGCCTCATTCTGCCTCCTTCACAAACTCCTTCCATGACTATCCTAGCCCATGTCCTGGAAATAGTGCCTTTCACCAATAAATCACATTATATTATTTGAACTTCAAAAACCCTTTAGTTATTTCATTCTGTAAAATCTTATTCACTAAATAATGAAGGTCAAATCCAGATTTTCTCATTCATTCATTCACTCAACAAACACTGAACACCCAGTAAGTACCAAACTATTCTCATATTCTTCTTAGTTCCTGGATCAGGGTTTTGCACAAAATTCTCACCCTATACCTTATAGTTCACAATTAAATTTAGTTTGCATAATTGGTGACCAGGACTAGAAAAGCACTTTGGCCTTCAATCCAAGGCAGTTGGCATAAAGTTCCAACAAGGACAGAGCCCATAATCTCATCCACTTCCACTATGCTCAGGACACTCCAGTCAGCAAGCCATACACTCATGACCCTTCCTATGTAGGAAAGTCTTCTGCCTTCAGAATTCTGCATCTGCTGTGAGATTGTGACCACAGCAACAAATGGGAGATACCTACACGACAACCCATTAGTTCAACTGCAAGAATGCCACATTTACAGAACACAGGTATAATCATTTATGGATGCAGGAATATTCTTGATTCCTTCTATTTGGCATTCCATAAGAGATATGCAGGGGAGTGGGGAGAAGCAACAGGACCTCTTCTGATATATCAGCTCAGTGACCTCCAAACCCTCCCCATACTCCATATTCACAGCATCCCCACTGCCCATACACACAGCCAAGACACTGTTTCCATCAATGATGAAGGAGCTTGATGGATATTCCCATAATCCCCGTAATACCTTACAGCAACAACTGTCTTCTGACCCATTGATCTCAAGCGCACACACTACTATGAAACTTCCCTTTAAGATAAAAAGTTTAGTGTAATATATTTAAAAGACATCCACAGGGCATTTCTAATGTTACTTAAAAAAAAAAACTGGAATAGTTGTGGCATGTAAGACTCCTAGCCTCCACTGTTGGATGGGAAGTTGTTTTTCTTGCCATATAAGCGAGTCTATAAGAAGTCCAAACAAGCTCTGAGTTATATAACATAGTTCACATTTTTGGGGGCTAAAATTAGAGCGATAAGATTATGGCAATGATCCTAGAACAGATTAAGGACATAATTCTGATGAAAGAGGGCTTTGGGTCAGTAAAAGTACAGCTCTGAAACTGTTTTATTCAAAATGACTTTGGCACAAGGATCCGTAATAATCTCATAGTTACAGAACACCTTTAAAAACTGTTATGCTGAAGGCCCTACACAGTTTTCCCACTTCAAATGTTGAATTTGGACAGGAAGTGGCCTTGTGAGTTTAGAATGAAGTTATGGAGCTCTCTCAGGAAACTGCCACAATTCAAAAAGGCCTTGAAGTGATAAGAGCTACAGAGAAGTCAACATGGCGCCCGATACTACTTCTATTAAAAATGCTACAGCAGAACAAGAGCAGAGGTATGGGGTATCCACTGACAGGGCAGGCCTGCGAAGAAAGATGCCTGTGCAGAAGCCCATAGTTGGGCTGGGGGCTCCATTCCTGGTCAACCAGGAGCACTAGGGGACGGGTTCTTACTGGACTCTCCTGAGGGAGGTGGCCTTTCCTGTACACTACTTCTCAGGATACTGCTCAGGCAGTATCCTGAGAAGTAGTTCACTGACATTAAATAGAAGTACCCAGAATGGTAGATCAAATAAACTTGGAGCCTCCCCAGAAGCAAAAGCAAAGAACAGCGCATTGGCATAAGTACTTTTTAGGCCCAGTTGCTCAATCTACCCTGCAGCTAGACTGTATTTAAATCTAAAACAGAGTATCGGGCTCTAATGTCTTCTGTTTGCTTTTGTTTTCCTTTACCAACATTCCTCCTTGAAAACTCCAACTGATCAGGCAGTAAACAAATGGGAAGAACTTTTTCTCTCATCTCAAGAAGAACAAGAACACTTTTAAATTTAAATGGTTTGGCTCAGTGGCTTAAGCGCCTGCCTGGCAGGTGCGAGGTTGTGAGTTTGATCCCCAGTGCCGAAAAAACAAAACAAAACAAAACAAAACAAAACAAAACAAAACACCTTAAATGGATGTGCCTTGAGAATATACTTATCAGTGAAATAAACAAGTCACACGTGTAAGCATTGTATTGTTCCACTTGTGTGACAAACTGAAAGAAAAACTATGTATATATTTATGTATATGTATATAAAAATACTTAAGGTAGTTTAAAAAAAAAAAAGCACAATGGCCTCCTTTGTCATCCACATGGCCTGTCCAGAAGTAAATTCAATGCTTCCCTTCACTGAAAAAAAAAAAAAAGAAAAGAAAAGAATTCTGCTGAGATTTTGATAGATATTGTGGTGAATCTACAGATAAGTTTAGGGAGAATAAATGTTTTGACATTTGTCCAATTCACATACATAGTCTCTCTTCACTTATTTAGGTCACGTTTGAGTATTTTTGATCAGTTTTTATAGTTTTTAGGATACAGATAATGCATGTATTTTGGTAGATTTATACAGTAATGTTACTTTAAGCTTTTTGTGATGTTGCAATTTGTGCCTTTACAATTTTACTTTCGAATTGTTTATTGCTTATAAATAGGCCAACACTAGATTTCTGTACAAGGCTTTGTGACCTTGTACCATGACCTTGCTAAACCTGCTTGTCCGTTCTATGGATTTTTATGTAGAGTATTTGTTAAAAAAAAAAAAAAAGAATAAGAAATGACTGCATTATTCTTTGGGGAGAGTAAAAAGGAAGAACTCACAGAGCTGATCTGGGGTAGTCATGGAAGCCCTGCCATCTGTAGCCTGGGAATCCATAAAATCCACATGGTACACAGACCATAGGCACTAGACCATAGTAAACCGCTAGTTAGCAACTTTGACTTTTCCTTTTTGCATTAACTTACTGCTTTCCATAATAACAATAAACTGGTCAGTATTCCCATTAGTCAACATTTGGGGCTTAGCTGTAACTCATATATTTTAAAATGAAATTAAAAACTGAAAGGGGATTGCTGGAAATGGACTGCCGTGTCAAATTATAATAGGACATGTAATGTAGAAGTCATGTTTTGATAACTAAAAGTCAACCACTGGAAAGAAAAGCTTGTGCTATGTTTTAAGGGTGGGAAATAAGATTATCAACACTGAAACATTAAAACTAGTTGTTTTCAATATTGAATTGTTGACAGTGTGATGCATTTTAGGGCAAATTCCTCTGCTCAAATAGTTTTAAATTTAACTGAACTATACAACGTAAACTGATCTATGTTTTGTCATGATGCATATGGGAAGGTATTCACAAGGAATTGCTTTATTTCTATGTTGCTCATTCCAGGTTAAGCAAAGAAGCTATTATTTGTAACTTGGAAGTCCACTTGGTAAACACATTTAAAATCAGTGCCTTCATGGATATGTGGGTCAATACTTGTGAAGTTTATCTGGGACCATGTGCAGAGATGCCCATGGCTCTGAAAAACACTGAAATTTCTGCATTCTAAACTTTTCTTCTACAGTAAGCATGGGTTTGACCTGAGTTAGGATAGGGGAAAATGCATATGTGTTTTGTCTCTTTAAATCCCAAGTATTTCCAAAAGAATGTATGTGGCTAAGGGTGATTTAAGAACACGAAAGCAATGGGTAATGACTATGGAAGGAAAGATAAATAAACTACCTCTATCTGAAAATACTTTGTTTTGCTTTAATGCTGCTTTAAAATTCTTACGCAGAAAAAAAAAATTCTTACGCAGGACATGGGTATACCAAATACACTATGATCCAGGGTAACCACTACTAAAATCCTCTGGGTTAACAACTGGTACCATTATGAGACTGCTTGCACTATGAACTTAAAGACCAATGGATCACAAACCTATTTATGAGATGAGACTTAATGCCATTTACTTGTGGCCAGAAACGATTTTCAAGAAGTCAGAATATGACAGTGAAATGTAATGATCTTGAATACTGGACATAAAAACAGTACCCTAATTAATTTGCAAACTTCTCACTCATATGGTAGCTTTAGATGTGACCTAGAGGATAAAGTCTGAATTATATTTAAAAATCAAGATTAGTTCATCTGCAAGCTTCTGGGAAATCAGCAGAGTTCATAGTGCAGAGCATACAATTAAGGGAAATGTGGGAGGGGTACAGCCTTAGTCAGTCTTTAGCACAGCTTGCCAGGGTCTTTATTAGTCCTCAGAGTTAAGCCTGGGTCAACAGATCTCTTCCCATTATTGTTACCCATTTCTTTCTAATTTCATTCTAAAATTCTGAATTCTCTCTTGGAAGATGTAGCGGCTGTGGCTGCCACTTCTTTATGAGATTCATCGGGAAACAGGTCTCCCGATGTGGGCTCTCTGTTAAGTGTCCATGAAGCCTGGGCAATGGCTCTCCCCTTCCTCCAGGAGTTCCTGAGGCCCAAGCCCTGGAATTCTGTTTCGTATGAATTTGGGTGAGAGAAGGAGGGGGCATGTTTTTAAAGTAACCAAGTGATTCCAATCTGAAGTCAAAGTAGTTAACACCATCCTAAGATATTCCAAGCACTATTGTCTGTCTGTCTGTCCTCCACTCACTCCTGTGTGCAACCACATTGCAAGCTAATTGCGGTTTACCTTATTCAACTCCTGATTCCCACCCACCTCCCCTTTGAGTTCATTCTTTCCCTGGAATATCCCTCGCAGCTAACATCTTGCTCATCCTTCAAGGTCCAGTTTAGTTTGACTTGTTGAATATCTCCTGCACACTCACTGTGAGCCACGCATGGGGTCTCGCCTGGGGAGACGCAGAGGTGTAGAAGACATTGAACCTGTCTCCTGGGACCTTCCATCCTGGCAGAGGGATGTGTAGACCAGTTTGAGAAAAACACAATTTTCCAAGATGTTCAGCCCAATTAAATGCCCCCTCCTTTGTAAGTAAAAACGTAACTGCAGACCCAGGCTCGGTCTGCAAGCATGAAGCACAAGCACTTTCAAAGAGAGCAGGGAGAGTGAGTTGGGATGCAGAGGGGACCCACAGAGAAGCCAGCAGAGCAGCCTGGCACAGGAGCCTGGCTGGTTTCCTCCTGGGTCTGCAGAGAGGCTGCAGCTTTTGCACAATGAGGGGCCCACATGTGCGTACCTCAGCCCAGATGTCAATACTGTCATTCTTAACTATTTCTGGAATGAATAGCAGGAAAATAGAGGGGAAAATACTTGAAAGGATATTATCCAGAGCAAGTTCTGGAAAGTAGGCTGAGCCAATCCAGAGCTCTAACTTAGACCTTGGGAACAAAAAAAACAAAACAAAACAAAAAAAAAACATTTAAGTAACATGAATAAAAAATGTACCCAGAAAACCATGATCAGTAGAGCTAGAAGGAGCGGTCCAGGTCAACATTTATTTATCAGCAGTGCTCTGGAACATCTGTGAGGCATGGGGATCTCAAGCTCTGACGGGTCAAGTACAATTGTGAAAGGAAAATGGCAGCAGACGAGCAGCTGGTTCCCAGGCTCCCGGGACAGGAGCACAAGCCACAGAGGAACTGGGTAGGAACCAGGGGGCAACAGATGCAAAACTGGAAGACGATGATAGTTAAAAACATAGCAAACTATGAATAACATGTACTTTTCCAAGCCTTAAACAGTGCTCACTCATTTAATCCTCAAAATTAGCCTACTCTAACCACTATTATTTTGATTTCACAGATGAAGAACTGAAGCAGAGAAGTAGCTCGATCAAAACTACACAGTCAGTTAGAGCAGGGGTGGAATTTAAAGCTCCATTCCTACCACCACCTCAAACTTCACTTTTAACAGTATTTCAGATGCCAAGGGAACTAGATACATTCCACTCAGGAAACGTTTTCTGAATAGATGCTAAAAACCAGGAACTGTGTTTGATGCTTCAAATGTTGATTAGTAAGATCTGATTCCCAAATTGAAAATGTTCATAGCTATTATGGCAACAAATAGGAAAATCCAAAGTAAACCAGAATTCCTTTTAAAAGTCACAATAAATCACCTATTTCTAGCATTCCCCTAATTGGAGTTGACAGTGAAACTCTGGTTATCATTGTAAGTATGGATACATTTACAAGTGTGATGTAACAGCACAAGACCATCAGAGGAAGGGGCCGGACAAAGCCTATCTGTGTGAGTGAGTCGTGTATCGGGAGGGGGCTGCTCCCACTATTCCTCCATTGCATCTTTCTAGATGTTAGACCCTACATCACCAAGGATGATGAAGTACTGGAGGACATTTCAGAGTCAGGGGCTTTATGGATCAACTCAGTTTTAGAGCCTCTTTTGAAACCAGTTCATTCTAAGTTCACACATCGCTTGGGAGCGAACATTAGTTTGAACTTTTGGCCTGTGAGATATCCTGCCCATCTGTAAGTAAACATGTAGTAGGGACAAACAGTTTTTATACAACTCTTCATTGTACAGTGATAAGATCTGGGGAAACTTTTTTTTTCCTAGTTTAGATTTCTTTATTCAAATATCACACTCAGAAAATTCCCCATCCCACTTTGCCAAGACCTGACATTTGCTCTCTTGTCTGGGAACTTCAATAATTTGGCATTTGCCTCCAGTATATCTTAAAAAAGAATTTTAAATGCTATGTAGCCATTTCTCAAGATTATACGACAAGTATAAATGACTTATAAAGAGAAATAACAAGGCAGGACTCCCAGCCTGCCGATGCCACATTCCACTCCTTTCCTTCTCTTCTAAGCTGATGCTAGGCATGAGCTGGCCCTGGCAGACACTGCCATGAAACAACCCTAAGAAATGGTCATTAACACCCCCACCACTTATTTTTTTAAATATGAGGAAAATAAGGTTTGAGGAGTTGTAGCAATTTGCTGAAGTCAACCAGTACCCAAAACAGTGGTCCCACATGCATCTGGCCTTGTAGCCAGCAGCCTCTCCCTCTTTGCTGGACTAGGCCACCATCTTGAAGACCTTCTTCTGGACTCCCAAAGACCTCCTAAGTGCTCCTAAAATCTGTCGACACGACCAGGTTTTGTAGATTGAAGGGTGTTTTTGTAGAACAATAGCTCTACAAAGTCCTGCCCTCTGAAGAAAGATTTGGGAGTTGTGGTTGATTTCCTTCAAAAGTTTGATTACCAGGCTGAATAATGGCTTGGGTATTTTTCTCCCTCTTTTGAAAAATGGCAAGTAAAACAACGCACAGCTATAGTGTTACCAATCTGGGGATGTGAGCATTAGCCCAGGGGATATTTGACTCTTCCAGAGCATTTTATGTAACAGTGCATCACCAAATCAAATGGCATTAGTGGGTAATCCCTTTTTGCCATGTCATAGAGCAACAATGCCTTCTGCTTTTCTCACACATAGGTAATGAGTGATGGAAAGGAGGTGGTGAGCAAACTGCAGGCTTGGCGTGCACGTGATTCTGACTTGGAGTTTAGGACCCTCATCTTCAGCCTTCGCTGCCTTCCCAGTCCAGAACCCACCAATACTTCTCATAAGAAAAGCTGTCCACTCCCTGCCTGTGGAATTCCAGAAAGGTGGAAAGAGAACTCCTGCAGATCTCAGAGACTTGTGCCTGGAAGGGTATCTGTGGCTGGAATGGGACCTGGTCTGCGCCCCTGGCAGAAAGACAGTCATCCCTGGAAGGAGTATGAGAAAGTCTGAGCCAGCACATGGAGGAGCTAAGCCCAATCACCATGGGCAGTAGTGGGGAGGTGGGAAGGGGGCACAGCATCTGGGAAGATTTTGAGAGCTGGCATCTGGACTGGCCTGAGCCAGGCTGCCTGCCTGGTGGGGCAGAATGTAGAACAGCTGGGCTTTCATTGGTTTTATAGAACTCTCTCTGTCAGTCACCTGAATCCTTCAAAATAACCCTCACCTCTATCTGCTGTTTCACGTTCCTCGTTCAACCCAGCCCACAGAGGACGCACTCCAAGTACAGCCTATGCCCCTTCCTAAGTGCTTACTGCATCTTGGCTTGGCGGTTTACCTGGGTTTTTATTCAACTGCACCCTTTCTTTTCTAGGTTGCCAGGTGAGTCCCCTTCTCCCTCTGACCCATCTGCTCCCCTACCCTTTCTTTCGCTCATGCTGCCTCCAACCATGCTGGTCTCCTCGCTGTTCAGGAGAAATGCCAGGCCCTCCTGCCACAGGGTTTTTTCACTGGCTGCCTCTTCTGTCTGGAACACTCCTCCCCCAGCTGTCTGAATGACTCATTCCACTGCCTTGATGACCCTTCTTGCTCTAATGTCCCTGTCAATTATCAGAGAGACCTCTGTGACCCTCCCCATTAGATGACAACAAACACCCTTCTTGCTCTAATGTCCCTGTCAATTATCAGAGAGACCTCTGTGACCCTCCCCATTAGATGACAACAAACACACGCCCTTTCCTAGCACTTCCACTTGCCCCTGCTTCTTTGGTCTTATTTTTACCATCACCTGAAATCACAGATTTTTTAAAAGTTATGTAATTGCCTTTCTGCCCCTAACTGAATGTATATTCTACAAGGGCATAATTTCTAGCTGTTCTACTCATTGCTCAGTCTCTAAGATATGCAACAGTGTCTTGCATGGAGTAGACATATGATAAATAGATGTTGAATGATTATCCATCATTATAACTCCTTTGCCTCCATAGAGTGAGGCTATATACACACACATATATCTGTGTGTCTCAATATATTATATACCACGTATACTGTGTCTGTATATATAGGGTGTAATGTATACACACTATAACACACATATAACCATTCAATGGATAATTTGCTACAGGTGATGATAAAATTCTCCCCTTCAGCTCAGACAGTTAGCAAATTTTGACTTACATACTCCTTCGCTAAGGGTGGGAGGCACCTCCTGACCTTAAGAGGGCAGATTTGGGGTGGGGCTGAGCAAACAGGGACCGGGAAGGACAAAGTTCCTGTTGTCACACTATCTCCAACATTACAATCTCTAGCATAGCCAGGATAGGCCTGTGTTCACAAGAGACCTGGAGAGCCATCCACTTGATGCCTGGCTCAAGGATGATTTGTAACTGGCAGCTCTGTGAAGTCAAGAGGGAAAATTCCCAAATCAGTCAGTATTTGCCCAAAGGAACCCTTGCCATACAAAGCCTGTCTCTCTCTGCTTCTTGCTCATCCCATCCAGGAGGTCCGGACCTTGTACCTTCTGTGAGATGGAAGTTTAGTGGCTCAGGGTCACAGGGAAGTTTCTACCTCCAGTTCCCATTCTGATGTTTCTGTAGAAGCATCAACCAACCCTGAGGTGTGGGCTCATAAGCTGTGACATGGGAAGCCAGCTGGTAACTGGGGACCTGGGACAGCTGATGGGTGGAGGCTGCCAGCATCCTCAACTCAAAAGCTGAGATTGAGGGCATTCCTGATCTTGCTGAGGTAGGGAGAAGGAGACCCTGTTTCAAGGGGAAGGGTGACTGCCAGAAGTACAACCCATGGGGCACCATGCTGCTTCTAAGAATGGGTTCTCTGTATCAAGTCTAGATATGTGGCCCTTTCCCAGAACTGAGATCTGCAGAGATGCACAGTGAAGCTGCCACATGGTCTAACCTGAGCAGCAGGTACTACTAAGCAAGAAGCCCAAGTCTCGGACCTGCCATTACTAAGGAATCTTGTTGCTGTTTGTTTGTCTTAAACACCTACATGACACCATGCTAGAAATAATAGCTCAAATCTTCCCATGGCCCCACAAGTTGGATCGGGGCAGTCGATTTGCCAAAGGACCCCTGTGGTTAGAAAGCAGAGCCTAGACTGCAATTCTGGTTTGGGTTCCGTCTACATGCCAGGCTGCTCACAAGAATGAGCCCATGGCCTCGGACCACTCCCACAGTCATGGAAGATGAAGGCTGCAGAGTCCAGATGTGCAAGGGTGATCTGGAGGAAGGCAGCAGCAATTGGTATTCTTGAGATTTGATTGACTGTTGGATAGAAATCTGCATTGTTTTCAAAATTGAGAGTTAAAAGGAAGATAGCCTGACCAAGGTGGAACATGATACCAGATATGCAGGTAAACACTAGCACACAGCTCCCTCTGTGAGACAGCAGGGGGACGGTGCTGTTAACTGCCATCGTTTATCGACTATTCACTCTGAGCCTACTTCATTATACTCTGTGGGGTAAGTGACAATGCCCATTTAAGGATCATGCTGCAATAAGTACCCCAAAAATCTGTACAGACTTACAAGCACCACTAAAGTATCAGCACTGAGGTTGTAACTCTGTAAACCACAGCCTTTGCTGTTGGAATGCCCCAACTTGACAGCAACATTTCTAGAAGTCCAATGTTATTTGCCACCTCAAGCCTGGCTTGGGCCAAGTGCTCATGGTTGGTGGTGGTAGACGTGGTGCCTGTTGAAGGCACGCTAGTGCCAGATTTTATGGCACTCTGAGCCTGAATATATGCCTTCAGGCTGGAGAAACACCAAGCTCAAGGCTACCCTCAAGGCAGTGTCCCCTTAAAGTTCTGTGCATCAGAAATGTCTTCTTTCCCCAACATCATCTATGGGAATTCTGCAGTTGTCCAGGCTCAGCTGAAATGCCACCGCCCACACCCATGCCTAGTTGGCTCTGACTCTCCAGCCTAAATCCTGTCAAATCTTTACTGCTTATTCCATTTCATACTCACCCTTTCTGAAGGTAAGGTGCACATCATTCAGATCTTTTCCAGATCTTTTTGGGCCTAGGATAGTGCCTGGTGCTGCACCTGCTGACTGACTCAAAGCCAACTCTCTTCAATAGCAGAGAATGATACCACTATTAGGCAGTGTCTCTCAAAGTATGGTCAACAACCACCTAGGACTGAAAAATGCCAATTCCTGAACCCCTCTGAATTAGTATCTTCAGCAGCGGACCAGCTCCCTTGGAGAGCCTCCCCACACGGCTGTCTGTAAACCATGTCATAAGGGTCAATACAATAGCCAGTTTAGCATATGAAAGAGCCAGCAGAAAACAGCACCAACTGTGAAGCCCAAGGAAACCTTTCATTCTGGTGGGACTTCTCACAACCAGGCCTAGGAAGGCAGATAGAGTGGCAGCTACTTGACTTCTCTTTTGCCCTCCTAAATGATGATGTGTGTAGTGATGTGTTATCATTGCTGTTGATTAAAACAAAACACCTTAATCTGTTATAAGTCCTTTTCTTTCTTTCTTTCTTTTTTTTTTTTTTTGTTTGGTACCAGGAATCGATCTTGTGCTTGCAGGCAGGCGCTTATGCTGCTGAGCTACATTCCCTGCCTCTAAGTCCTTTTCCATCCTCTCAGAAATGGCAATTCTATGTGGAGACTCCATTCTGCCTGCCTGTCACTGCATCATGAGTAGAGGGACCTAGATTCCCATTTCTACAATTTCCACACAGGTTACAGAGGCGAAGAGGGTCTCTCTTTTCCAAACGGGTGGCTCTGGGACATGAAACCTTGGCCTTGACAAGTGGCACTCATGATAGCTACTGCAATCCATACTTTCCTGTTTCCAGTCTATGATGACTTCTTTGACAAAGAGGTCTTTTCTCACAGCCCAAAATACCGACAGGCTATAGATGTGGGAGTCTCAGCTGAGAAACATGAAGTTTTGTGATTTCAAAAAGCACACACCTTGAAAGAGAAACTTTACCCCTGACTAATTAAGAGTCATTCTTAATGAGGAAACTACAGAGAAGATTAAAATGTTTATCCCTTTCTCTCAGCGTCTCGATTAGGCCCTTCTAGAGTTACAGGGCTTTTCATAAATCACTTCTTGTTCTTGCCAATCTGTCTCCAAGCACCAACACATCATCACTGACTCGGTATTTTTCAGTCTTGCCAATAAAAACTCCCAAGTCATCCTTGAACTCTCTGAGGTGACTGAGAAAAATACATGGTACTCTTTAACAGATCACACAACTGGAGGCCAGCTGGGGAAGGTTCCGGAAGGCTGGAGGTGAAGAGGTGACCTAACCACAATTAACAGCAAGTCCCGCCAGTAAATGCTTATCCATTTTAGGAGAGAGATGGTGGCTTTCTCAGGCAAGAGCTGGGAGTTGAGTGAAGGCCATGAGTGAAGGCTGCCCTTTCTTCCTTCCCCAAAATGAACATCTTCAGGAAGAGGAGGGACAGCCAATCAGGGCTAAAAAAGATCTTTATGTCCCAGCTCTTTATGAATCATGGGCCCTTGGAGAAAATCCTCTTCCTTATTTGTGACTATTTCCTCACATATTACAGATAAATGTACCAGCACCTGCCCACCTCACAGGTACAACAAAAGCAAAGTGAGATGTTACACAAATGACTCAGGATAGCAGTTTAAAAGTTGAATGAATGCTACATGTCAGTGCTGTGCTGAAGAATGCAAATTTCACTTGCACTTCTCATGGCAGTCTTTTGAGGGAAAGATTTATTTCTACTTTGTAGAGGAGGAAACCAAAGTTTTTAATATCCGAAATATTTTCTGGAAGTTAGACAAAATAATACGTTCCCTGGAAATTAAATGCCTATTCAAAATGAGACATTCAATCCCTATGGAGCTGTGAGGGAAGCTGGTCTAAAATGAAGGGATATTAAAAAGGCAAATTTGAATTCTCCTACATGATAACTGCTAACCATTAGTAGGGGCTACGAGAAGTGAATGACATATTCGGGATTCGATAGTCACACGCTGCTAAGAACAGCAGGATGATGGGTGAGTAGCAAGACCAGAGCTGCTAAGTCAGCTGATTGTAATTCCAAAAATTATTCTTAGTGGGCATAGTCACATCAGCTATATCACTGCTGCAGGTTGCACTTACTGAGCACTTGCTGTGGGTAAGCAGGTTTTGCCTACTTTCTTAGGCAAATGCACACACAGGTACACACAGACAGAGTGGAATATCAATATAAATGGAATATAAAAGTTTTATCTGCTTTTGAATGCTTACAACTGGTCTGGGAAGATAAGACATTTGTGCATACAAATCTAAACAGTGAGGCATACTGCATGTGCCAGGTGCCAAGTGGGAAGAGGAATTAATAGATGGTAGACAGGCTGGGATGAAGGGAAGGGTTCATGAGAGAGGCAGGATGTGACATGAGTGGTGGGAGGTCAGCAAAACTGCAGTCGCAGGCTGGACCATCCTAGGTGAAGGAAGCAGGCAGCCTTTCCCATGCCAGAGTTTCCAGAAGGCAGGCAGTGAGACTAAAGAGAGCAGGCTAAGATCCAACAAAAGAAAAAGAAGAGACTGCTATTTTATTTTGCAGGCCCTGGGCGGTACCCAAGTCTCGGAATAGTGTGGCAAAAGTAGGCAAGACATTATGGTCTATTTGTAAAACTCCTTCTCTGAGTGATTCATTTCAAATAAAAATCTAAATGGTTATCCCACTATAACACGCTGTTGCTGTTATAATCCAAAATAGTATTTAAGGGAAATCCATTCAAGCATGCTTCCTTACTCATACAGAGCTTGCTACCTCATTCAAAAGGAAGTTGTTCAAAAACAGGAAGTCTGACAGGTAATGAATGATATATACAGGGCTACGCAAGACACATACCCAGAGGAGTTCCCACCAGTCATAAAAAGCGCACAAATTGAAAACTATTTTCAGAGAGAAGAAATATGCTTGCTCTGTTGCTGACACAGATGGCAAGGATCCTAGACACTGTGGTGCAGGAAGACAAGAACTAGGACACGCAGGACAAGAAGAAACCAAAGAGAGTGGGAAAGGGCAAAGTCATTTAGGTGGAGAATTCCCTCTTATTGGGGCATAAATCCTATTCGCTAGGGATTGTGTTACCAAAGCAACAACCTACGAGCTATTCATTTCAGAGATTCTAGGGGTAGCAGCTTCACTACTTCTGCACCATTCCTGAGAATTTGATGGCTTTTCAGAAGTAACAGCAACTGGAGAGAAGGGACAGCAGCACTTCCCAAACCTCATGGTGGGTGCTGGGTTGGGACAGTCATGTGATTTGGGTAGTTTTGTCTTCTGCCCTTCAGCTCTGCCAAAGGCCATTGCCTTGAGGTATTCTGGGATGACAGGAAATGCCTAAGTCCAGCAACAGAGCCAGAAAAGTCCCCCAGAGACTCTCCCTGTGGGTTTTAAGGACATGGGCATTAACCAAGGAAAACTGTCTTGGGGAGAAAATGAGCTTGTTTTAAGGCAATTCTGCTATAAGCCTGAGTGCATCTGTATCCAGAGGCTTTCCCAGGCTGTCTTCTCCACGTGCAATGTGGAGGTCTAGAATTCTGTCCATATTTTTAGATGAGGACAGCAGTGAGAGCACAGCACCTCCAGGAACCAAGGATCTGGGGCGGGGGGTGGGGGAGAAATGGTCACTCTGCAGTTTTGGAAGCCAGAGAGTTCCACTATTCCCCAGGGAAAACTAACTTAAGTTTCTAACAGGTTTACAGAATCCTCTAGCCACACTTTTTCTTGGTGGATTTCCTTCCTTATGTCACAAAGAGGGCATTTAATAAAGTCTACAGTATGGGAAAAATTTACCCAGATACCCAGCTTGGGAAGGGAGGCATTATTTGCAGAGTCTTCAGTTACAAGGACCCCAGGAAATCCCCCTAAACACCATTTCCTTCACTTACTTTAAGAAAAAGGGAAAGCAAGCAAGTGGCAGGGGTTTAGTATTTTCTTGCAGTTTCCTTTTCCTGGCCCTATATAGGATGATACAGCTGTTTACTTTAAGGCTCAGGAGTTAGCCAGCATTGTATGAAAAGCTTTCCCACAAAAAATTCAGAATTAGGCAAACTCCTTTCTAGGATGTTTCAGTAATGGGCTGGCCATGAAGGAGCTGACTGGTGTGTACTCAGTCCTGCTCCTGCGTCCTGTAGCAGAAGCTGCTCACTGGGGCACTGGGCATAGGCAGGGACCATCGTGTGTATGGGGGTGAGATGGGGGGTGCCAAAGGCAACAAACAAACGGGATCTTTACTGTTCCCAATTCCAAGCCACATTCATAGCTCCCTCTAATCTCCACCCTGTGTGCAATGGAGATTCCCAAGCTCAGTACATGATTATCCATAAAATGGAAGAGCAATAAAACTTTCAGCCAAGTGGAAGAGACTAAATCACACCTGTGCTGATGTAGCACTTTATCTCAGTGCAATGCCATGGTAAGCACCAGGAAAATGGAAATCAGAGAGCCTTGGATCAAATCACAGTTCTACTACTTGTTTGCTGAGTGACACTGGAGAAATCATTCTACCTCTTAGTGTCTTAGGGTATCAACCTTCTAGGGCCAGTGCGAGGATTAGTCAATATAAGTAAGGAGTTTTAGAAAATGACAGGCACAGAGAAAGTGCTATAAAACTGTCCACTCCTCATACTTACTGATAGAAAATATTCTATAACTACTAGATGCTATGATGGCAGCCAGGAAAGTTATTTTCAACAGGTGGCAGGAGTAGAGGAAGCAGCACAAGGAGGAGCATGTCCCCCACAGAGAACACGCCAGAATATTCTGGAAAGAACACATATATCTACAGCTGAAATGTTGATTTAATTTATAACTTTGAAGATGAATAATGGGAACCTATCTTATGGTTTTCATACTTACAAATTACCAGATGAAATTATTGACTTCATCTTCTTACTTGTAAGACATGGCTTAAAAAAAAAGTCAAGAAATACAAAAGTTGTGGTGACTAGAGAAGATTCTCCCCTGGTCAGAGCCATGTGCTAAGTGAGGCTAGACAGGGTTGCTCCCTAAGAATCCTCAGCTGTTTAGAGAGAGGCCTCAGGATAGGCTAAAGGCCTAGTCTGCAGCTCCATCTTGGTCTGGTCTTGGGAGGGATGAAGGGCCTGTGCTGGGTCCTTCCGGCTACACAGGCCATGTGACCAGTCACCGCACTGCCTGTCCTTGAGACAGCCCTCACTGCCAAAGACAACAAGAAAATCAGAACCTTAACACCAACATAAGGGCATGCAGACATGGTCCTCCAGCGCAGTGCTTACTAAACTTAGAATCTCTTTTTGTTGCAGCATGTCATTGATTAAAATGTTAGTGTCTGATAATTTGGAGACCTTTATGGTCTTGTTTTCTTCTTCCCTTTATTGTAAAATATACATAACAGAAGAACATGCAAACTATATGTATATATATATATATATATATATATATATATATATTTAAATAAAACAAAATCCCTTGAACTATGAACCACCTTGACAAATAAGACAGGCTGCTGGCCCTTCGAAGTTTCTCCAAACCTCTTTGATTGCATTCCTCCTTATAACCCCACCAGGGGTAATCAGCACTTGAAATAGTTTGTTCATTACTCCACATTTTTCTATATAGCTTCCCCACCTATGTATTTATCTCTGAACAAGATGCTTAGTTTTGCCTGTTTGAGGACTTGTTATGCATGGAATCACAGTGTGCATATCTTTCTTGGGTTTGCTTCCTTCACTCTACCATTGGCCTCCACTAGCTCTCATGACTTAAGGTATAGTTTGGATTTGTTTTGTTTTGTTTTGTCTTGTTTTGTTTTGTGATGCTGGGGACAGAGCCCAGGGCCTTGTGCATGCTAGGCAAGCACTCCGCCACAGAGTTATGTCCCACCTAGGTCCCTGTTCTGAAGCGGTCTCTCTTTCTCTTTTAATAACACTCTTAAAAAACGTTTCCCAAGTCTTCTCCTTAAAATATGACATAGCAAACAAGTAATGCGTTCTGTTCCCTTAGATGAAAACTGCCATGTACAGGGAAGCTGTGGTCAGTTCCTCAGCTTTGCACTCCAAATATGATTTCCGTAAGGACATTTTTGGTAGACATAATGATAGAAGAAATTCAGTTAAAGCTCCCAAATGATGCCATCTTCAAAAAAGGAACTTCTCCCTCAACCACCATGTTTCTTAATAGTTTTGTACAGTCTCTCTTTACTCCTGAAGTCTCAATATGTCCTTTTAATAGAATTAAGATTTTAAGTTTCACGTTGACCTTTGAATAATTTGCATAGTTTTTCATGTAGCTCTTCGACTTTGCATCTTCCCCTGCAGAAAGGCCCATCTGCTCAGATCTAATGAGATTCTAACTCCTATAATCCTGCAAACCGTTAGTGCCATAGAGGAGGATGGGATATCCAAACATCTGCATTTTATGCTAAATTTAGTGTCTGTAAGGTTCAGAAATGAACAGCTTAGACAGTTACACAGAATCTATCTTTCCCAGGACACAGATAGAGATGCACAGGAATCCGTTTTAGAGCCAGAAGAATCTACCTATTATTTTAAGTGTTTGGAAGGTTCCAATTCATTTTAGTCTATGGTGTCAAGGTACTGACTTCCAATCCTTATCCAGTGCCTAAAAGCACCAGCACTCCCTGGTTCCTATGGTGATGGAATAATTTACCAAACCCTCACTGATGTGGTTTTTAAGCAGCACAATCAACACTGGACCAGGCAGCTAGATAGGAGAGTCTGAGTTACATAAACATCTGTCTCCAACTACGGTGAGGTACCCTAGCAAAAGTATAAAACTGAGTAAATTAGACTGAAAGTATTTGAACATGTATAATGTGATTCATTTGGTTGTATTAGTTGTGTTTTTGGTTTTACCACTGGTAGTTCTAGAAAGTCTTCATAAATCAAAGCTTGAGAAAGGAGGTTAGATTTAAAGCTATTACTTGAAAGAGAAGAAAGACAACAACAACGAAAAAGCAATAAACAGGTCTGGATTGGATCAATGGTGGCAGAAACATTGAGAACCAAGATTATTTTCTTCAATCACTCTGACCCTCAGGCTTGCTCTCCTGTCCCTCACATGCCCCTCCCAGAGAACCATGGAAGGCTGCAAACCTGCGGCCCAGATCCAGCCTCAGAGCAGCAGCTCAGCTGCAGCCAGAGGCAGCTAATGAGCTCAGTTCCCTAGCAACATGTGCACAATGCTCCTAATAAAATGGATTAGGCACTGCTGATGAATCCCAAGCACACACCGGATTGACCCAACAAAGGAGCTCATTTGTACCTCCTTAGTGTGCTATGGGTGCTGACTGAGAAAATTCTTTTTGCCTGTGATCTATCCTAGCATTCTCTCTGGAATATCATCATAAAAACTAAATGATCACTCAGGTCAAAAGTGAGCCCTTCAACTTCCTATTGGCTTTGCAAACCACGTTTTCACAACAGGAAGCACAGGGTCCATTTTACTTTCTCTTGCTTTCCCTACACAACTCAGTTTGCCTAAAATACCAGACCTAAAGAGGTACAGCATTCCAGCATGTCCTGTACAACACACACCAGTAGTCTGGTTACTCCATTATTATAAATCATCCATATGCCATTTTATTTGCACCTTGGTACTTGGGATTTTGGTTTGTATCCATCAGTCCTCAGGATTCTACTCTCCACTGAGCATTAAGAAGTTTCCGAAAGGTAGTTAACTGCTATTTCTGGATATGTGACCTCTCTTTTGGAGGATGCTCCTACCTCATAGAGTTGATGTGAGATTACAATGAGTTAATACATGTAAGGTGTTTAAAACTGAATGTGGCGTATAAAAAGTACTATATATGTTTCTGCAAATTTTTTATTTTTGAGCCAAAGATGGCCCTGAAATAGAAGACAATGATTAGCCCACCTGGATGTCCCCTCTCCCTTCTCCTTTTAGACTACGCCAACAGCCTCTAAAGACAAGCAACTGGAGGGCCGTTTGCTCTTAACTGTAAGAGGGCAGTTTGTCTTAACTACCCTGATGCTCTTAATTGCAACCAGTAAACATCTCTTCCCACACTGAGAAGCCAGCCCCACTAGGAAACAGAGACAGAATTCAGTTGAAATTCACTAGAGTCTCGTGGAACAGCAAAAGCCTTCAGAGGACCCAGGAGAAGTCACTGTTTTGGTGACTCACTTACACTATCTCCAGTTCACGTTACAGGTTGAAGAGTCAGAAGAATGAGCTACCTGACTCCTACAGACATACAGTTGAAAGTCTGGTCCTCACAGTAACCAGTGACAGATCTCAGTTTGTAAAAGATTTTTTAATTAACAAAACTAATACACCAAAGCCCCCACCTTTCAGATGAATGTAACTTCTGGGAAGGAGACAGCACTCATTCATTTCTTGCTTGATGTCCTCCTTGCCAAGTGTGAGATGACCAGATTGGCAATGTCCATTTATTTTCTTGTTATGAATCTAGCATGTCCAGGGGTCAAGTCTACCCACAGTGGTTCCTCAGTTCTGATGAACACTTGGTTGACTAGTTAAAACAGGTCACCATTATAGGCAAAGAGAAACAGACAAAGCTCTCAGTCTAGCTCAGGGCCAATCTACATAAAGCATGCTGAAATTGCTAACTGAACAAGGCAGAAGTTAAAAGTTTTTTACCCTCTGTGGACTAGAAACAGTGCTGTGTTTTAAGGAGACAACTGAATGGCTTCTGGAAAATCTTTAAGGACCACTAGGCATTGAAAGTATGTTTGAGTTTGCAGCCCTGACATGCATTGATGGCCTTGAAACATAAAGGCTTTGATCAAGGCAGGAACACGTACTGAATCTAGCTTTGAAGGAGGACACTAAAGGTAAACACTGCTCACTGACTTCATCATTGTCTTAGTCTTGTTGTTGCACTAGCAGTAGATAAACCTGCAGTGGTCTTATGTCAGGTTCACAGTGAGCAGCACATTCATAGATACTTACGGGCAGATTTTGGGACATTTTACTCTTTTACCTGCCCCATCTTTGATTATGAACAAGGAAAGCAATACCCAGAGAAATGTCTCAGACAGACCTTCAGTGGCAGAAGCAGAGTTAGAAAGGAGATTCTGGACTTAGTGTGTGCTCTCCCTGTCTCTCTCTATTTACTTTCATGGTACCAAGGATTGAAACAGGGCCTTCAAATCGATCTATTTCCTCACTCTTTTTTTTTTTTTTAATTAGGGTCTCACACTAAGTTGCTGGTCTCAAACTTGAAGGCCCTCCTGCCTCAGCCTCCCAGAGTACTGGGATTACAGGCATGAGTCATCATGCCCAGTTTCACGTGCCCTTTTTAGTGTATCTCATGTTCCACACAAATTCAAATCAGTAGAGACTCATGGACTCAAATGGCCAAATGGGCTATATCCAATACCTTCAAAGTCAGAGCAAGAAGGGCCAGCAGAGTTATCTAAAGTATCAGAGACCACGGGAACAAAAAGTTTAGGTTATATGAGGAAAATCTACTGCCTCAGTGGTTGAGCAATTTCAATAGACGATAGAAGTTTCTTTACACAAAAGTGTCATGTGACTTGCCCTGTGGAAAACATGAGACCACTATCAAAATTCAAATGAATCTAAAAATAGACTTACTTAAAAAAAGGTAAATCCTGAAATCCAATAGATGGGGGAAATTGCGAGGCTTGACGTCAACCACAAGGAAACTGGCTTTGTTTGGTGAATGAGTTAGAAACTTGGACCTCTGGTTTTAGATTTCAAGATGAAACTTTATTCAGATTGGATCACTGTGAACTCAGTGAACTGGGGGGAAATGACACTTTAGAAGTCTGCAGATTGCTGACGGCAAGTGACGGCAATCTAAGTTTTCATTTCTTATCAGTCCAGCGCTCACCCAGTATTTCAAGAGCATCCGTTGGAGCATGATGCTCTTGCCTGGCAGGCCTGCCCTGCCAAATGCAGAAGGGAAACCAAACAGCCTCTGCCAGTGCTCCCATCAGTCTTTGCACACTGCCTCTAGACCCTGGATTACCAAAGCAGCCTTCTCACCAGGGCCCCTGATTTACCTTCTTTCCTTCTTTCTTTTTCTTGGGGCAGGGTAGGGGTGGGGGGGACTAGAGATTGAAACCAGGGCCTTTGTGCTGAGTTACATTCCCCAGTCCTAACCTGAGATCCTCCTCCTGCCTGGGTATCCCAGAGTGCTGGGCTTGCAGGTGTGCCCCACCAGACCTGGCTTCTCTTTCATCCACACTATACAGAGCTGCGAGGTGGTGATTTCTAAGTCATCTTTTCCTAGAGCATCTTTAAGGAGTCTTCTTCCATAGTAAGTCCAGACTCCCCACCTAGCATTGTAAGAACTTCACAACTCAGTCAAAATGTCCTCATAACTTTGTCTTTCTCACAGTTCCCCAGCATGTGCCTGATGTTCTAGGACATTCTACCCTTGGGAGTCCATTCCTGCAAATTTCTCCCTGCCCTGCCCCAAAATTCCTGCATCTTTCTTTTCCCCTTGCCTCAGCAACAACCCAGAAAAGCACATCTATCATCCCCCCCCCCACCCCCAGCTCATGGTGGTCCTTCTCTGCCACAGGAGGCAAGGGTGAGGATTGTTGTTCTGGATCCCAGTTGAATCGCTTGTCCCTGGGTCATCCTGACCAAGTAGCTGAGCCTCTCTAAGTCTCAGTTTTCTTGTCTGCCTGAAGAACTAATGACAATGCCTGTGCCACATGGGACTTGGAAAAGGCTTATGGAATTAACTCTACAAAGTTCACAACCTAGTAGATGCTCGATCATATCAGACTTTGCTTCCTCTATCACACAGTGCCTTCATTCCCAGCCACCAGTTGACATATATTATGTCATCTCTCCTTCAACACAAGAGTCCATGTCCCAATAATCTCCCAGTGACACTTAAAAAGGTTCTGGCACAGAATAGATCCTCAAGATCAACAGAACGGTGCTATGTCCCACATTCTTTCTAGAGCAGACATTTGTATCTGTCAGCAGTGAGCCCAAAATTTAAACATGTGCTCTAAACTATCAGTATGCTGTTCTATCAGTGACACAACCAAACTAAAGACAGCACTCACACAGAATATACGACAACTGTTAGTTCTGAATCTGTTTCCAAAATTCCATCTCTATCCAAACCTCAGGAATATACCTATTTTAACAGTAGAATATCTGTAATGGAAACCATCCAGAAACAATGCCTGCATCATAACATCAGTGTATACACGAGCAGGTAAAATCATCAAGACTCATTGCACTGTCTTGCTGGAAGTTGTAATTGGTTTAAACTTTGTTTTCAAAGTGAAATCCTTTCTTCCAGTGTCAGCTTACTTAGAATACTAACACGAGCAGTAGCTACGAGTGGGGAGCCCTGCAGATGGAGGTCCATAAATGTTCCCTGCTGTGGCAAGACACACAGGTGCACACACACATATTGAACAACAGAGGCACCACCAGAAAAACTCATTTGAAAACTAGTGGCTTTAGAAGATTAAGCAAACAGTCTCAGAGGATGAGTAAATATATTCCTTAGTGATGGAAAACTCCATCAGATATATTTAATGTGAAAGGCATTTAACTTTTAGTCTATATTACGTCAAGTAGGGTGGGTTATTTACAAATTGTACTCAAGTTTCTATTATAGAAAGAGATAAATGTAAATAGAGGAGGCAGCTCCATTGCAGAGGCCAGTGTACCACAATGGGCAGTGAATTCCTGTCCATTCACGGCCAACATTAGTCCTGGAAGCCAGGCACTGGCTACTTGTAACATCGAATGCAGAATTTCTCTAGGAGAGGCCCCTGGATATTGAACCTTGGAAACCATTTGGTTGAAGGTTACTTAGAATGAAGAGAAATCATAACACTATGATACCAGGTGAAACAGGTTACTACAGAGTATGATACCAATTCTATAAACATATTTGAATAGATACATTATTTTTCAAAAAGTGAAAATATATGTCAAAATTTTAGTAATAGTCATCAGAAGCATTCTTGTTTCTTTTTTTGTCCTTTTCTGTATTTTTCCAAATTTCTTCTAATGAATAAATACTCCTGTGACAAAGAATTAAATATATTTTTGAAACTGGGCATGATGGCACTTGCCTGAAATTTCAGCACTCAGCAGGCTAAGGCAGGAAGGCTACTGTGAGTTCCAGGCCAGCCTGGAATGCATAGCAAGACCCTGTCTCCAAAAACAAAACCAAACCAACTCAACCTAACCCACCCCAACCAAAAACCACATTACTGTTTTGAAAGACAAAGCTAAGAATTTTAGAAGGAGAACAAAGCATGGAGTTCTGGACACCAGAGAAGGGCCAGTACTTCTCAGGCTGGAATGCAATAAACATGTTCCATGGGGCATTGAGTTCAAGGGGCCAAGAGGCCTGGTTCCCCTGCTCATCTTAGGTCCTTCAGGGTGGCATCTCAGGGCACAACATGTAGCGGATGCTCAACAATGACTATGTCGACAAGCAAGAGGGGCCCATCCTGCTCTGACTTATTTGGGGCATAATCCCTGTGCCCCGTCCCTTCTCCTCCTTCTCTCTTGTCCTTTCAGAATGCAAGCATTTCTAGAAAAAGCTGACAGACTCTGCTCTCTCACCAGTTTAGAAACACTGACTGTTCTTTAAATTTCAATCTCACTGAGTCCAAGTAAAACAGAGGTGTCTCCCTCAGATCCCTTCTCTGTGTGTCAGTAAGGGACGGCTAGGGAAAGAAGGGATTTGGAGGAGAGGATATCTGAAGTTGAGAATTTGGGCAGATGAGAGGACACTCAAGCAGAAACACTCAGTGTAAACAGCAAAAGCTGCTGGGAAACCTTAATTCCAACCAAGCTTCGGTGACAAACACTGTCACACCTCACTGAGCCTATTTACTCGTCTATAAAAAGGAGAGATGGCTAATCTTCAGGGAAATGCAAAAGACAACCACAAGAAGATACTCCTCAGGATGGCCAACACCCCAAACACCCAGAAAATGATGTGAGTTGTCAGGCAGTGGGGATACTGGAACCCTCTCACTCTCTTAGTTGGGATGTGAAACAGTATAGCCACTATGGAAAACGGTATGGTGGTTCCTCTAAAAATTAAAGATAGATCAGATGATCCAGGAACCCTATTTCTGGGTATATATACAAATGAACTGAAGCCAGAATCTCAAAGTCTTTTTTTTTTTCATGTAGCCTAGGTGGTTTTAAACCATATGGGCACAAACAACCTTCCTGTCTCAGCCTTCCAGAATGCTGTGACTACAGGTATGCACAATTCTGCCCAGTTCAAAGATATATTCATTTACTGTGTTCATAGCAGCATTACTCAAAATAGCTAAAATGTGTAAGCAGCCGAAGTACCTATCAACAGGTGGATATACTAAATGTGCTATATAAAAATAGTGGGGTATATCAACCTTTAAAAAGGAAGAAGATTCTGAACCTTGAGGACATTATGCTAAGAAAATTACTGTGTGGTGCCACTTATCTGAGGCACTCATGATCATAGACAGACAACAGTACAGTTGTCACACGAGCTGGGCAAAGGGAGAAGGAGGAGTTACTGCTTACTGGGCATATAGTTTCAATTTTACAAGATGAAGAGAGTACGGAGAGTGATGAGTGTACAACATTATCAATGTATTTAATCCCATTGAGCTGTATAATTTTAAAATAGTTAAGATAATGCCAGGCACTGTTGAATTCACTTATAATCCCAGCTACTCAAGAGGCTGAGGCAGGATTGTGAGATGAAGGCCTGATTGGGCAATTTAGTAAGAAGCTGTTTCAAAACCAGCAATAACAACAATAAGGACAATTTGAGCAGGGTGTGGGGGTGTGTGCCTGTCATCCCTGCACTCAGGAGGCTGAGGAAGGAGGACTGCTGTGAGTTTGAGGCCAACCTGGGCTACATAGTGAATTCAAGGCCAGTCTAAACTACATAGCAAGACCCTGCCTCAAAAAACAAAACGAAAAGTAATATTCAAAAGAACCCTGACAGATTTTAAAAAATGAAAATAATAAAAATGTTAAAATAGTAAATTTTATGTCATGTGTATTTCATAATAAAGAAAAATGGACCAAGAACAGGGAGTATGTAGGGAGTTGTTGAAGTTGGAGATTGATCACACGTGTGGGGCTAAAGCAAGACCAGTCCTGAAAACAGAGAGCTCAAAACAATTCACATAAACAAGTTGTTCCAGCACCAAGAAGACAAGAGGCCCAGGCCAGCCAGGCAAACAAGTTGCTAGCCAGTGGGACTGAAATTAACATCCTTCTTGGTAGTATTTTGTGTTACAGTGGTTGAGCAATACCTTTCCTCCCATCAGGAGAGTAAGGGCTCCACCTGATCCCAGCTTTGTCTTTCTTTATTTTTCTCATCCTCTCGTGGTCCTTCACCCCAAGAACCTCAGGAGCCGCATGGGTTGTGGCAGAGCTCACAGAGCCTCATCAGGGAGGAGTGAGGGCACTGAGCTAAGTGAAGGCATTTTTAAGAGCAACCGTGCTATTCAAATGCAAGATGCCCTCACAGGCAGGAGGTTACAGGAGGCAGACAGGCAGGAAGGCATGAGGACAGAGCCTGCAGGTGGGCTTGGACCTCATGCTAGTTCTGTCCCCAGGAAGGAACCCCATTACCTTTCAGACTTCGGTGAGGGCCATGTGCTCTCCAGCTTGGTTATGAAAATCTGAGATCTCTCTCTGACCATCTGGAGCCCTTGGAGCCTGTCTACACATGGGTCCCAGTCTACACACACACCCCACTCTCAAGCCCACACACATCCCTCCGATGTACTCCTTCCTCTCCACAGCCCTCCGCTACATCTTGCAGGGATCCCCAGACCCCAGGCCCCAGACCCTCTCTGAGAGGTACTGGGTGATTGCTTAGAAGCAACTTAGTTCTACTGCCCACTGCTATTGGCCAGGACAGTCTTCAGCAGCAAGGAGATCGTTCTTGACCAGGTTCCTCAGATAACCAATTCAGCCAACATGAAGTCTGGACTTTCAAAGGGACTCATTTCACTGAGGGCCATTACTACCCAGGCTTTCTCTACTTCAGGTCTTTGATTGTGATTGACAACTGTACCAGTTCCCTGGTGGCTGCCCAATCCACAAACCAACTCAGGATTCTGAGTAGCTCCTCTACTCTCATGAGACACTAAACCTAGTCCAAACCCCTCCAAATTCTTCTGAAGAAGTTGCTGCTTTGGACTCTGCTATAGCAGGAGGAGACCCATACTTCATTCAGTTGCTTTCTCAGTGCTTCTAGCTCTATCTGACTTGGTCATCCCTAAAAAACAACAACAACAATGACAACAAAAAATAAAAATAAAAAAATAAAACTGCCAGTGACCTAATTTCTCACTTGCTTTTCTTAAGAGTCAAACTAAACCAGGCATAGCAAGGCACACACCTATAATCTCAGCACTCTGGAAAGCTGAGGAGGGGGATTGCAATTTTGAGCCAGATTGGGCAATTTAGCAATTTTAGAGACCCTGTCTCAAAAAGTGAAAAAGAAGTTAAGAATGTAGCTCACTGTCAAGGCCCTCAGCTCAATCCCCGGTACCACAAAAAAAAAAAAAAAAAAAAAAAAAAAAAAAAAAGTAAAAATAAACATTGGAGTTCCTTGAAACTACAATTTTTCTCCTGCATTGTCAATACTCATTCTTAGCTGCTCTTCCCAGCTCAGAATTACATTAAGTTTGAAAAATGTCTCCAGTTGCTTTTTAAGGATTTTCCATGTGGCATTTCCCCCAGGGCAGGGAGGGAGGCTGGCCAAAGGAGATCCTGTAAGAGCTTAGCCCGTTTCCTTCACAGAAAGCCCTCCAGGATTTGGCTTCCCAGGCCTGGCAGGAAATGCCAAAGGGTGGGGGATGGGCAGGAGCTTAGAAGTTTTACAGAGGAAAAAGCAGGGGTAAAATTATTCAAGACAGGTTTTGTGGGATCCAGTTGGAGGGGATGGTTTCGCAATGGGGATCATAAAACACAAATACACAGAATCTAAAAATGCCTGGGAATTTTATTTCCTGTAACTACAAAAACAAAAACAAATCTACCTCTCAGTGGCTCTCTTATCCTGAGCAGTCAATGGATGAGTGAGAACCGGGAACAGGCAATTCTGTAAGTCTCTTCTCCAGTAATCCACGACCTGGCCACTGCTCAGCCAATGAAGATGGCTCTACCCTGTCCTCTTCAAAGCAGCAGCTGATTAGGCAGGGGCAGGAATGTCTCTTTTCCAAATACCCTCCCTTCCTACCACTCCTTCCTTCTTTCCTTTACTTTGAAAAAGTCAGACACCCAGTGGTGACTTCCATCTACCTAGTACTGGAAAAATGATGAAAATGACATTGGGGACAATTTCTAGTTTTTGTCACTTCCCTTGGCTTCTGCCCTCTATTCAATGCAACCCATGCTTCAGGGTCCAGTTCTGTAGATTCCCTGAGTTGGATCAGGTTACTCTAGCATCCTAAAAGGCACACAGCAGTGTAGGAACGCAGGTCAAACATATGGTTTGAATTTGACTGAAATTACAGTTACTAGCTCAGTTCATTGGCCTAATGGCCCCATCTCATTATCCCTGCAAAGCTGGAGCCATGTGATTAGCTTTTTGTCATTGCAGAGCCCATGGAGAACGACGAGAGCACCTCATCCAAGGGCAGGTAGGATTAAAACAGAAAAGCCCAAAGGAATCCCAGTGACTCATCCATTCAGTGGGCTCCGGTGAACAGACTTGACTTCGTCACATCTGGCACCATGCTTCATGCCAACGGATTTGCAAAATGCACTGCTCAGTTGCCCTATCGGATACGGGACCCTCACTGGACACACTTCCGAATCTTGTCAGGCAACCTGCTTGCAGCACTCAGCCTAAAGCTCTATGTAAAACATCTGGAAGTTTGCAAAGTGATATTTCCAGAAGAATTATTTCCCCCTACACACTGAAAAATTAAGGCTCACCTAAAAATAATTAAATCTGACTTAACACTCTCAATGCGTTGTATGTTGTAATCAAATAAGAATGAAAGAAATCTTAATAGGATTGCAAATCAGGTCTTTGTGTTCCTGATTCAGGCATCAGACTTAGTTAAAATAAAGTTCCTGGTGGCTGAGAAACTGTATTTTCTTTTTGAGCAAAAAGTGAAACTCAAAACTGAAGCTCCACTTCCCACCTCAAATCTTTTCTAAATCTTCCCAATTTTTCAAAGCCAAGCTTGAGCATCTTTCTTCTACTGGAGCCCAAAAAGTGCCCATTCCTGAGACCTGTTGGTTTGAGGATGCCATGCAGAACATGACCATCCAGTTTCATTTGCTGGGGAAGTTAGTATGGCTGCCCAGTCCACCACTGAGCAACCCTCCCACATGTGAATCAGCTTTCTTATTGCTGATAACTCCTCACCCAGCACCTGCCTCGGCCAGGTGAATAATAGTTACTTTTTAAAAGCATGACTACTGGTCATCATAGGAGAAGTCACTTTTAAAAAAGTTAAATTGAGGGTTTATGAGATGATTATTCCTAGTGTTCCTTCTGTCAGTAAGTCAAGGTCCTTCTTTGAGACCATTATGATTCATTTTAGAAAAATTAGATTCACAAATGTAAAGCAAGGTGCCTCCGAAGTAGGGATGACCTGGGAAAGGTGGCACACACTTGCTCTTCTGTCTGTGGTTACCTGCCACTGGCCAGAGGAAAAGATCAGCAAATATCTGAACAGCAAAGAAGTCTTTTTTCCTCCCATCCTCAGGCTCCAGTCACCTGAAGCCCCCAAATCCATGTAAGCTTGAGGATTACTCTGCCATAAATGAAATCCATGGTGTCACTCAATACCATTTTTTGTTCCAAAAGATGCCACTCAATGAAGAACGTTGGAGCTTGATATTTCTTCAATGTATAAAGGAAGCATTCCTGGCATTGAAGATATCTGTTTTCCCCTCCCTCCCTCATTCACCAAGATGATGATTCAACCATGGCCTCCCCAAATTCATCACACACAGGGGCTCCACACAGTCCTCACCACTGGACTGGACACTGGGCCTTTTTTTCAACATGCTCAAAAGAAAGAATGTCAGTGTGGCTCCCTGCCTAGGCACCGCCCCCCCTCCAATAGCAGGGCATGTGTCATGTGTTGGTAGGGGCAGGGAAGTGGCAGAATCCCCACACAGAGAAGACACTGTGCTGTCTTGGGCACAGCAGAGTAGCAAAGTGGTATCAGAGCAGGGGTTCAGTAGAGTGGGTGACCCCAGAGGCCAAACAAGATCCTAGATCTGACTCTGCCACTATGGAGTGTCTGGGGGCAAAAGATCTTGACTTTTCTGGAAACCAGTTTTCTCACTGGTACACATAGGACAATAAAAGAGATAGCTCAAAAAAAAAAAAAAAAAAGGAAAAGAAAAGAAAAAGACAAAAAACAGATTTCAGTTGAACATTGTGGGACATGCCTATAATCTCAGCACTCTGGGAGGCTGAGACAGAAGGATCACAAATTCAAACCCAGCCTAGATAACGTAAATATAATATCCTGTCTCAAAATAAAAATAAGTAAATGAGTGGGGATTTAGCTCAGTGCAATGCCCAATACTAAAACAAAACACATCATCCAAGCCTCCGATTCTGATAGTGAGCTTACCAGGAGGGAGGTCCTGTAACAGGCAACATGGGAGATAAAGACACATAGGATATGATACATTTCTCATTAATCTAGAATTATTGCTTTAGTGGAGAAAAGAAGAAAGTTGACCCCACTGCTGAGTCTCTGTTACACTGAACTCTATATCTGTACACACACATAAACTCATATTAACCTGTACATACTTGCTATGACATAACATACATCAAACACAGGCTGGTCAGCAAGCCCAGTCCTGAAAGGGACAGATTCTTAAACAATGGGGGTCTCGAAGGAAAGTTTCATAAGGAAAAATGTAAATATCCCTGAAAGATAAGAAGAATGACTTGGAGATTTTTCAGAAGACACTTACTTGCCTCAGAGATTGGAAGAAAAAGAAAAATTTCATTCTGCTGGTAGTGGATGTAAACTATTTACAACCATGTTGAAGGAAAATTTCATTCAATCTGTACTTCTCAACTTGGAATAGGTGCTGTGTGTGTGCTGGTGGGGCATGGGACCAATTAAATTGGGAAATAGTAGATTAAACAAAGGTAATCTTTTTCATTTTTCACAGCAGGTTTCCCCCAGGGACTTCAATAAACACATGCACATTTAAACACTCCAGAAGTCAAGATTGCAGGGTTCCAAGCTATAGGCCCTGGAGTTCATCTTTACAGTGTCTCCAGGGCCATAATTTTTTATTTTTATTTTTTAACAAACTATGAAGTCCCAGGTCTTGTTCACCTCTGCCTCTCCAGCCTGTCACAGTACCAGGCATATGGCAGAGAGGCAATAAAATGGGAAAAATCTTCACTGAATGTGCAAATGAATAATTATTAAGTTCTAAATAGAAAGACTGGCATTTGTATAAAAATGGTGGCGAAAGTTTGCGAAGGAGCCAGAAATCACCACCCACACTGTCTCTTTCACGGTCTGCAGGCCAGGGGGGTCAGTTGTAGGAGTTTCGGTGAGGTTCTCATTGCTATCTAAAGAAGCCCAATAATACAAGTCCACGGCACATCCTAGAAGACTCTAACTCCCCAGCTCCACCACAGTAAAGAATAATGAAATAAGATCTCCGTGAGGAGCATGTGTATTTCTTGCCTTTACCAAGAATAAGTAACAAATTAGAGGTGAGACTCTATAATGTCGTTAGACTATTTTCATTTCTTTACTGCCACCTTCTGGTTCCCAGGCAACCATACAGTCACTTTGAAACTGCCACCCTGTTTGTATTTCACTGCGGAATTTGAAGCATGTGTTCACATCCTTTACCTCATATGACATTACATACATTACATACATTAGAAGCGATTAGGGTGTCCTTTACTCTTTTTCTTTTGACCTGAAAACAATATAGAAGTTAGGTGATCTCACTAGAGATAGAAAGGTAGGAGCAGAGCAAGGATCAGCCACACTTGTTGGTTTTTCCAAAGCACACACACTGAGTTTAGCCATCTTTGTCCAGCTACATTTACTCCCTCATCCCTTCACAAGCATAGCCTTGAATGGAAAATCCCAAGACCTTCACAAAGAAGAAGCTGTTCAAACATACCCTGATCTCTTCAAGGGTAAAATCCACTTCACTTTCCAAAGTCTTTGAGAGACCAATGCAGAGGGTCTGAAATTGCTATTTTATATGACAGCTGAGTACCATGAAGTTCTGCCATGCTTTCTGAGACAGCGGTCAGCCAGCTTCTCTGTAAACATACCTTGGTCTGGAAGCAGCAGTAGAGTTGGGTTAGATATGGGTGTTTCCGTGCCAGAGCCAAAATCCTCTTCTCTGTCATTGTGCAGTCCACGTCATCATCCTGAAGAATGACGTCCTTCTTTAAGACCTTCACAGCATACACTTCGTCTTTGCCCTTGAGTTCCGCCAGCATGACCTGTAATTAACCAAAATTGTTCTCATCATCTGCATGCATGTGGACTCAAAGGAGGAAACGCAACACCAAATACTTTGAAATGTTCACTCCAAATAAATCAATCTAATTCCTACTTCCTTTTTTCTTTAATTTTTAATATTATAACAGCATTAAAAATATCTAGGAAAACTATCCATCCTGATATAATTATTGGAAGTTATGTATGTACTTTTAAACTTTGGCACAGTACTCTGGCAAAGAAAAAAGTTCAATGCATCCTTGTTAAATTATTATTCATTTGCTCATATGCATTTATTAAACTTGCAACTAGAGTATAGTGAATTCATGTAGGTACTTATTTTCTACTTACATTTCCTTTGGGGTAAGTTATTTGTCTCTTGTCTACTCTTTTGCTGTCTTGCATTATTTCTTAGAAATCCATACACATGATCCTGTAAAGGAACTGACCTGCTGCTTTCTGTGAAAGTTTTTTTGAACTAGTATTAACCTGTTTTACACTTACTATCTTTTCCTATTGAACAGAATCATTTATCTTTATGTGCTTAAATCTGCGTTGTTTTTCTTTGTGGTTTCTTCTATACCTATAGAGCTAGAAAGCTGAGTCTTCTTGATATTTTTGCTCTCATTTACCTACAAATGTCACAAACTGTTCTTTTAAAGCAATTAACTCCTAAGTATAGTATTCCAGTGTCAGTTGTCAAAGCTAAAGAGCAGCAACTCAGAAACTCTTTAAGGAAATTCATGATGTTAACCTCAAGATTTTTCACCACTGACATAAAATACAGGCTCTAAACTGGCTCAAACTTTGGGTGCAAATTTTCCTAAGAAACAATCTAAACAATTCAGAGTCATCAAAGTTCCATCCGGCCTACACCATATGGTAGCCTGGAAACTCTAAGTATGCTCATTTCATTCATTTTTGAATCTTGCTCAAAATTCAACCAAGTCCAGCTCACAAGCCTGAGTCATGTGCATAAGCCAGAGGCCTGGGGCCGGTTTGTTATTTAGGCAGACTCTAAAGAATGTGATTGCTTCACCTGTTGCCTCTTCAGTAAACTCCATTCACAATCCTGCCAGGCGATATCCGGATGAGATAAGGGAGGGGAGATGGGGGATTTCCCAGAGCCCTTCCCTCTGGAGAGCAGAAGAATGGACCCACAGCCAGCCAGCAGACTGACCCACAGGACACATGAGGCCATGTGACCCCACAGCAGCCCTAATCCTCAGAGGAGGGCCTGTCTGATCTGTCGGATCCCAGAGAGCTGATTCACATTGACCCCCCCCCCCCAGGCAGAGCTTTAAGAAGAAAAAGGGGAAATTAAAGAGTCTCAGTTGCAATGCTAACCAACTTCCTGTGCTAACTGGATCTCCATCTTTCTGCCTCTACATCTCAGCCAGCTATCAGCATGGGGCTGACTGACAAACACACAGAAAGGCAAAACCCATACCTGCAACGGGAAGCAGGATGTGGAGAATGCCCCCAAGCCAGGACCCTCACCTAAGACTAGAGACAGTTCATTGACTCTCTTGTTACATGTAGAGGATAAAGACAGCATTTACTAAGGGCTAGAAAAATCAATTAAATAACATTTAACTTTAAAAGTACTACATGGTCAGATTTTCTCTGGATCCTAACTTCCCTGAGGACAGATTCTAAAGTTCATGCTCAAAATTTTCAAAATGAAATAACAGAATTTCAGACTAATCTCTAAAGGAGGAAAGACAGGTATTGGTACCATTATTGACAGTGGAATGCTGAGTGCATTAATTTTTTCATACTAAATATAAAGTATTTTGCCCTTGTTTCCACTATATCTGTGGTACGAATGTAATATCAAGGAGGCATAAACATCCTATTACATTTAGGAAATAAGAATCATAGAGGAAAAAGTACCTTCACGGAATAGGTGTTAAAAATGAAAAAAAAAATACGTAAGAGAATCATTTTCATACATCCAACAGCTTTATAAAGCAACTGGGTCCCAAAGAAAAGACTGTTGTTCTTTTATGAAATGGGTCTTCTTAAATTCTAAACTTTCACACCATCTTGCATTGAAGAACATGAATATTCAGTGAGTAACACACCTATGTTTTGCTTCTCTCCACATAAGTCTTGGATATATGGAGCAATATCTTTGCCTACTTCTTTCTTAGACAGCAAATCTTCAGTTGTGTATTTTGAACAATTTGAATCCACTTCTTTTTGACTGTCAAGCTCTTCAGAGGTATTTTTCAGGGTCTTGCCATGTAGTTCAGGTTGGTTTTGAACTCACTATGTTGCCCAGGCTGGCCTCGAACTTGCTTCAATTCTCCTGCCTCAGTCTCTCAAGTATTCCAAGTATACCATGCCCTGTTCATTCATCAAAAGTTTCTTTAGCTTCTGGTCTGCATCTTCTTAATCGCCAATAATTAGAAAACCTAAAGATACCGTTGTGAATAAGGGCACCTTGTGGGTCTTCCATCTTTGCCTGGTCTGGTGTTTTGCTGCCAGTAACGGACAACAGTGTGTTGAAGGGTCCGCTATGTTCAGATCATAGGTTTCATCTTTGCTGCAAGGTAAGGCTTGTCTTCATTACCGTGAATCACAAGGGTGAACCTGCGGCTCACCTGTGTCTGGCACAAGGCTGGATCCGACTCCAGGCCAGGGCAATCGCTGTGTGCACATCCGCATCACAGTCTGAGGGTGGTGGGCAGCGCTGACCGCACCACACGGCTTGGTGGGGAGCAACCTCTGCAGCACACTCGCACATGCGCACACGTCCTGCGCAGGGCGGCTGATCTGCAGCGCTTTGCAAAGTGCTCGCCCGCTGCGCAGGGCCTGCCGCAGAGCATTTTAAACCCTTCGAAGTGCGTCCTCACCTGCAAAGCAACTCACTCAATTTCAGCCCACTGGACAAATGCAAAAAAACTGACTTCTGAAGAGACCGTGTAGTTGTGCGTGGTAATTCCAGCTCTCTGGGAAGCTGAGGCAAAGCGTGAAAAGAAACCCAGCCTGGGCACTCGCATAGTTTACCAAAACCCCGTGTCGGGTGGGAAATAAAGGCTGGGATGTAGCTCGGTGTGCAGGCCCACACCCAATTAGCAATAGAAATGGCTCCTATCTGGCTCAGCCTATTTCTTCTGGTTTGTGTTTAGATGTCTCCCCAAAACCTCATACAGTCATACGCTGTTTAAATATTTTTTCCCCCAGAGGTGGCTAAATCTAGCATGTGTGACTGATTCCTAGTGCAATGCTGGGATTAAGGATGCTGGGATTAAGGGTGGGTGACTGCTGGATCAGTCCACTGATTGGATTGGCACCGTCCTAATTCTGGTAGCCTGGATACAACACAAGGGATAGAAAGAGACTTTTGTGCTCTCCGTTGTTGCTTCTGCTGACTTCTGCCACCATGAATTGTTGCCCCTGTGCCATGTGCCACCCTGCTTTGAAGCCAGCCAATTATGAACGAAAACCTTCACAAACTGTGAGCTACATAAACTTTCCCTCCTTTAACTTTGGGTGTTGGGTATTTTGTCTCAGCGAGAGAAAGGTAACTAAGATACCATTCCCACTCAACAAGGAAAGATAAAGACCCATATTATCTCTCACCGTGAACTAAACTAAACTCAAAGTACATCAAAGATCTAAATATTAAAACAGAAACACTAAATCTTCTGGAAGAGAGAATAGGTAGAACTCTTGAAGACACAGATATAGGCAAAGACTTCATGAACAAAACCCTGATGGCACAGGAAATACTATGAAGAATCAACCACTGGGATCTCATCTTACTAAAGAGCTTTTGCACGGCAAAAGAAACCACCAATAAAGTCAAGAGACAACCCACAGAACAGGAAAAAGTCTTTACCAGCTGTTCCTCCAACAAAGGACTACTATACAGAACATATAAAAAACTCAAAACAATCAGACACCCTCAATTTAAAAACTCGACCCAAAATCTGAAACAAATGACCCTTCTCAGATGAAGAAATAGCAAATAAATATATTAAAAAAATGTGCAACATCACCGGTCATTTGAGAGATGCAAATTAAAACAACACTGAGATTCCGTCTCACTCCAGAAGGAAGAGCTATTGTCAAGAAATCAGCCAATAACAAATGCTGGTGGGGCTGTGGGGGAAAAGGAACCTTTCTCCACTGTTGGTGGGAGTGTAATTGGTATAACCATTATGGAAATTAGTATGGAGAGGCTTCAAAAAACTAAAACTAGAGGTTTCATTTGACCTGGCAATTCTCCTTGGTATCTTCGCTAAAGAGTTAAAAGGATCATACCACAGTGTTATATGCACACCCATGTTCATAGTAGCACAGTTTGTCATAGCCAAATCTTGGAAACAGCCCAAATGTCCATCAACGAATGAATGCATAAAGAAAATGTGGTTTTGTTTTTGTTTTTGTTTTTGGAGACAGGGTCTTGCTATATAGTCCAGGTTGGCCTTAAACTCAATAGGCAGCCTAGGCTGACCTTGAATTCATAGCAATCCTTGTGTCCCAGCCTTCCGAGTGCTGGGATTACAGGCTTCAAAATGTGGATTTTATAGCCAATGAAGTTCTACTTTGCTAGAAAGAAGGATAAACTTGAGACATTTATAGGTAAATGGATGCACCTCGAGACCATACTTTTCAATGAAATAAATCGGACCCATGTTTAAATATTGCAGTTTCTCTTGTGTGAGAAACCAAATGGGTAAAGAAGGACCAAAGTGAATGATAGATATTGGGAAATAGGAAGAAAATGTTCAAATGGGAAGAAGAGGAGCTCGGTGGGGGTGGGGGAAGACAAGGAAGGGAAAACATGGCAACAAAGCTTTTGCAAATAAGGAAGGGATGAAGAGTTAGAGGGAGAGGAGAGGAATGAGGGAAAAAAGATGAATCAAGATACAGCATGTACGGGTACAACTTTCCTCCTGTGAATGTGCGCTCATTATGTATACTGAAAGTGTACCAATAAAAGTAACTCAAAAAACAAAACAAAAACAAACAAAACAAAACAAAAAAACAAAAAGGAAGGAAAAGACCAGGCTGAGATGCTCCTCACTGATCAAACAGAAGAGGCAACGCCACAGAGGACAGAAAATAAGCAGGGCCACCCACACTGCCACAGACCTTGCCAAAGCTGCCTTTGCCCAACACCTTGATAAAGTTGAACTCGTCTAGGCCCAAGCGCTTGGCCTGGCCTTGCCGAACTTCACCATTCTCTCCAGGGCTGGCCAGGTGGCCGTCAGTGGACGATGCCCGGTGCTCTTCTCCTCGGTTGTCAAATGACAAGGCTTTCCGGATGTTGTTTTCAAGCTCTTTTAATTCTAGGGCCAAGGGATAATAAGATACAGTACTGCGTTAGTGCACATCCTATGAGCCCCTCTCCTTCTTTTCCAAAGAACTGAGCTTCTCAGATACGGAGTGAGTTCCTGTGGGGTGGGTCAGGGTAGCTGTGTCGGGGCGGGGAAAGAGAAGATAGCCTCTGTGTCTACAGATACCTGATATACAAATTCAGCAGTGAACTAGGTCTTCACTAAGTCTGACATTAGTCTTAACACAGAGCTAAAAATCTATTATTAAATAGCTTTCGGAAGGCAGAATCTAGACTTTAAGGACACTAAACTTGAAGAAATTATCTATGTTCTTACAAGGGAGAAATTATCTATGTTCTTACAAAAGAAAAAATGGCTCAGGTTTGTTTGGTGACAGCGCCCCACATTGTGAAAAGGGCTGTCCCGCCCATTAGAGCTCACGTCCCTGCTGGAACCTCCTGGCCCCTCCATACGCGTGAGACCCTGCGGGGCACTGTGTCCTGCTGAGGCCAAGTGGTAGGTGGGCCCGGCAGCAGCCAGACCTGAACAGCAGGGCCTTTTATCCTCATGTGAGTCTCTTTCCATTTGAACCTGTCTCCCTGGAGCTCCTAGAGGACGTCTCAGCTTTGAAAAAGGGAGCATGAAGATGCCTACAAGGTAAGACCTACAATTCATGAATGGGTCAAATCTCTTTGGGGATGAAGTAAAGACACAGAAAGTGAATTGGAGCAACACAAAGAACAACGGAGACCAATTGTTTTGTGGCCTCGGGATTGGGACACGGTCCCTGAAGCTGTTTTTCTCATTCCTGGGAAAGAATGGCTAGGTTGCAAGTGATGATCTCCAGGTGACTTGATGGCACAGGCCCACTCTTATCACCACCTTGGTGCTTGATCTTGGGATAAAGCTCTCAACTCCTGGCCTCTCCCTTTTTACCCTGTAAGCTGGGGGCAGTAACCAAGCATCCCTAAGGAGTTAGGGACAGAAATACAAAAGGAGTTACAGAATATTCTGGAACTACACCATTAGGAGGATTGTTCTTCCTCTGCAGATGTTTGGTGCTGGGCATCAGAACAGAAGGCTTTCCACGGGACAGTCCCTGGTCAGCCCCAGCATTCTTTAAAAAAATTCTGCAAAATTATTATTTTTAATGCAGAACTATTACTTTTCCTGCAGAACTTTCTAATTGAAGCATATTTAGACAGAAAGAGAGCTGAAGAGGAGGGCTGGGCCTAAAGCTCACTCTTCCTCACTTCTCTTAAGTTTCTTTTACGACTCCATCTTTCTATCCCTACCCACACACTAGGACAGGAAACATCCTCTCCCATCCATCTTTCAGCTCAACCTAAAATCAGGTTTTGTGCGTGATGACTGGAAGAGGGTGCTAAAAAAAAATCCAAAGCCGGACACTGGGGCCAATGGGGAGGGTAGGGGCTGTGTTCTTCTTTCTCCCTGCCCTTAGAGCCAGGGAGAGAGGCAGGGAAAAGAAAGGACCATGATGCCATGTGCACTGGCTCTCTCTCACCCTGACCTGGAAGGGATTTAAGGAAAGCATTGCCATCTAGTGCCCAGCCCTCTAGACAGCATTGCAGAGTAAAAGAAGGGTTCGATCAACAGGGAGAGGGGTCCACAAGGACCACTGCCCAGGCCACGCCCCCTGGTGGAATGGCTTCACACTCCTTGGTCCTTCTATTGAAGGGCGCTGGGGAAGAAGGAAGTCGGGGGTCTCACCCTGGTCACATGGGGAGGTGGGCGCTGACTTGGATCGATCTTCCTCCGACGGGGAGCTTCCAGAAGCAGGCTGGGGGGACTCGGCACCAGCAACGAGCTAGAGAGAAAGTAGGAAAGGGAGACAGGCGTCAGAAAGAAGGGTTGTGAGCTTCCCTCCAGTCAAGGGCGTGGGGTTCTCTGCACTCAGCGTGTGAAGGATGCTGTGTACTGCACCACTTGCTGGCTGGCTACCGTAGGAGCAGACGCAAGGTGTCACCTGCCAACGAAAGGGAAGAAAATGAGAGACCTAGTTTGTCCCGTCTTTATTCTCTCCAAATACGACTGACCTTTTCATGCAAAACTGGTCCAAGCTCTTCAGTGCTAGCCTCCCTCTGTGTATCCAGACAAGGCAGGTCTCTTACCCAGAGCAACCAGGGGCTGCTGTCTCTCCACGTGTTCGACACTTTATATCCTTAACAATATCCGTGTGTGTGCCTTGTGTGGGGTTCTCTGATCAAGCAGCTCACAGTCTTTGAAGGTGAGACTATCTGGCACTTCCACTGTCCCTAGTGAGGCGCACAAAGTAATGCTCATAATAGGTGCTCAATAAATATTTTCTGATGTATTGATGTCTGTTGGCAGCTTTGGACAAAATATCCCCAGTTGGAATGAGTTTGCTGGTTGAGTGTGGACATATCCGCTTCAAGTGACCCTTTCGCGGGAGCAGTCTAGACAGCGAGATCCCAAGTATCCCCGCTGCCTCTGTATGTGCCTGACCCCCAGTGCACATTCGTCTTTTCTGGGACAAGGAGGAAGCAAAGCTCCAGCGGGTCTGACACTGCTGCCAGAAGACCGAGCTTCTGGCCAAGGGGACATCACTCCTGTCCTTCGCACTGACTCAAGCTACCATTTGGCTTTTCTTTTGTTTCTTTTCTTTTCTTTTCTTTTTCAGCTTTTGCATCAGAAGCATCAAAGCAATAAAAATATCAGGACTACAATCCCTTAGCTTTTACTCTTGTCCCTTCTTGAATTTCTCTACATTGGCTTCTTCCCACCAGGTTACCCCAAATGCACATCCAGCAGACGATGCCTGTAACCAGCACTGCAGCTCATGCAAATGGAGGAAAGCGGATAGGCACTAAATTTCCTTAAAGGTTCCATGACAATGAAAGAGTCCATCTTACTTTACTTAGGCATTGAGAAAACTTCCTATCCTGGAGAAGGACTCTAACTATGAAAGACCTCAAAACTGTGTCCATCTACCATCATTGCCACGGAGTGCCTAGTCTACCACTTCAGAGGACCCTGGTGATTTGGGTACTGGTGTCTGCTTATGATCCCAGTGCTGTGGGTCACAAGCTAAAGGCAGATTTCTGCTGGTGGAATTTCAGAACTGAGAAGAGACGCCTAAAACACGAGATGCCTGGCTTAAGCAGGGAAGATGGAAACAGTCCACCCTTCTCATCAGGAGAAAAAGAGCTCTTCCGGTCACACCAGGGAGAAGAAGAGACAAGCAGGTTCTAAAATAAGAAGCCTAGGAAATGTAGGTTGCCTCAGAAGGCATTTCAGGGCAGAATTTAGAGAGCCAAGACCACAGAAGTCCCTAATGTCAGTTCTGTTTTTGTAGTAAAGCACTTGGAAATGCCTGCTTCTGGGCAGTGAGGGCCGCTCCTAGGGGCTCCCCGCCATCAGGATAGCCTGCCCAGGCCACAGGGCTCTGGTTCTCTCATACCTACTTTTCAAAGCCCACTTTGTGTGTGTGTGTATTACCAGAATTGAACCCAAGAGTGTTCTACCACTAACCTACATCCCCAGATTCCTGACTTTATTTACTTTTTAATTTTACTTTGAGACAGGAACTCACTGAATTGTCCAAATCAACCTCAAACTTGGGCTCTTTCTGCCTCAGCCTCCTACACAGCTGAGATTGCAGGTATGCCCCACCATGACAACTTGCTCTTTCAATCTTAAGAGTCTGGTTAAAGAAGAGCCTGATACAGCTCCTTTAGTTCTGTTTATACCTATGGGCCCTGATTTACCAAAATAACACGTGCACCAACAGCTCTACGACTGACATTCAGAAAGTCACATGGATAGAGACAGGGTGTTGGCCTCCAAAGATAGGCCCTGATGTTCCGCTCCCCAGGCAACTCAGCACTGGCACTGGCACAGATCTTGGCTTCTCCTAGAGCAGAAGGTGGCTCCAGCCCTGTGTCCATCTATTCCGTGACACCACCACCAAAGAGAAGTTGAAACCTTCAGCCTTGTTTCAGTGACTAAGCCAGGGACAGGTAAGTCTACTGCCCTGTCTACAGGTGTTACACTAGCAAGAATCCCACAGGCCTCACCTCAAACCTTCTGTTTCTCGGACAGATGCTAACTCTGAAGCCTTCTTTGATTGTCACCTCCCTTTCAGCATCTGTAGAAGACTTTTCATCTTACTTGCTTAGCCTTCCCCTCCTCTTTCCTTTCCTTACCTCCTTTCTGTCTCTTCTCTTTCTTTTTTTCTGGGGATCGAATTCAGGGAGCACTGAGCTATAGCCCCAATATTTCTGCATTATTTTATTTTGACACAGAATATTAAACTTACGGCCCTCCTGCTTCAGCCTCCTGATTATAGACACGCACCACCATGCCTGGCTTTGTTTGTCTTCAAACACATGCTGCTTTAAGTAAAATGCCGCAAAGTCAGGGATCTAACAGGCTCAATCCAGAGCACTCTCAGGAAGCCAGCAGAGAGATCTGGCCCAGCAACAGGTCCAGAAACACCACCAAATAGCCAATTACCTTTTTCCTCCTCTGGCCGCTGTTGGTAATTTTGTCCGGAGTGACGCCTAGGTCAGCCAGCACTTTGGCAATCCCTCTGGCGTCCACCCCACAGTTAGGCGCCACATTGGTCTCACATCGACGGTGAACGTTCATTTTGCAGACTGTAAAGAGACACATTCAAACGTTCATAGCCTAACATGTCACTTTTTAAAAAAACTGTAAAATGCATGATAGATTTCAGAAAATACAAAAAAAATTTTTTTTTAAAGCATAAAAAACCAAAAATCACTATTTATTCCATCCCACAGAACTAAAATCATCCATCAAGCCACCTTGCAGAGAGAACCAGTTTCTAGTTCTTTCTTTCCAGGCACTTTGAATATGTAAAATAAGAATGAACAAATAAACATCAAATTTAAGCTTCCTTTTGGGGAGCAAATACTGACTCAAGAAGAATTTAATTGATTTCTCTGGAAAAAAAAATTCAGTTAAATTCTGGATCCAAACAGGTCCCAGGGAGACAGCCTGCCCCCACCTCACTGGGAGTCGCATGCGCACATCGCGCGCTGCGGTGATTATAGGAGGAACATCTCTGCGTTCTCCCCAGCGGGGAGGGGGAAACTAACCATTATGAAATAGGCTGGAGCATTCTGTGCTTCTGATTCTGGCCTGCCCCAAGGAGAAGGTATTGCAGCAGAGCTTGAACTGCTGGCTCTTATCAGCTGCTCAGTGACCCAGGGGAAAGGAAACATCTAACTGCGGCCCACTGCAGCCATCCTGCTCCACCTGAGGCCAGGGGGAGGACCAGGAGCACTGTGAGGGTCACAGTCCGCGACAAGGCTCACTGACGCACAGGACTGCAGCATGCTTCCCTGCACCCCCAGCGGACATGACCCCCATTCCTCCACCCAGTGTATCATGCCTAGCGATTAACAGAGAGCCGCAAGGCACAGGAAAAGGAAAAACATAGTTTAAGGAGATAGAGTGTCAGAGCGAGACTCAGATATGGCAGGGAGGTTGAAATTATCAAACTGGTGAGTTTAAAACAACTACGATTAATAAGCTTTAAAAGGCCCCACTTCTCAAAGATTTCTACCACTTTCTAATAGCACTAAACTGAAGACCTTTTAACACATGGGCCTCGAGAAAGGATTTAAGATCCAAACTCTAGCACATGCTATCACAGTGATGATATTCAAGTACCTCTTATTTTAATTAATAATAGCCCCAAAGTGTGAAAGTAGTAATCCTGGCAATTTTACTGGAGTCTATTATTACCACTGTTCTATTTATCATTAGTTATTATTGTTAGTCTCCTATGACTAATTTATAAATTAAACTCTATCGCAGGTATATGTATGTGTGGGAGAAAGCACAGCATATACAGAGTTTGGTCTATCTACCATCTGTGGGGGACCTTGAACCTATCCCCTGCAGAGAGGAGGGGCACTTTACTGTATATTAATTTCAGACAAAGAAAACTTCAGAGTAAGGGAGCTCATCAGATAAATGAGTAGACTCTTCAAAATGACGTTACCTGTAGTGTGCATTCACCTAACAGGAGAAGGTTAAGCTATATTAAGTAAAAATCGAAAAACAGATGATTTCTCTTAGAGTTGGAGACTTCAATAGCCCTCTGAGATAAACAGAGTCAACTGGCAGAACTTGAACTCCACAGCAACACTAATCAGCAGGATAGAATTGTATCCACTGACTACTTCATCCAACAACAGCAGAACACACGTTCTCTTCAAGCTCATATGGAATATCTACCAGATGCACCACATTTTGGACCCGAAAACACATTTATAATTTAAAAGAGTAAGGAGATGTGATATTGTGACCTGGCCTGTGCTACATCAGGAGACATGGCCACCCTGGTGACAACTGGATCCGAGCAATGCAGCTTGGGTAGGGTGGGGTTGGGGTCTCTCCCCAGAGCAGGAGTGTCCCAGAGTCACATATCTCAATAAGTTCTGGCTCCTAGGGGCTGCTGGGCTGGTTTGAGCTGGGGCCACACACTATACTGTTTCAACAACATGGAAATCTACAAAAAGCAAAGCTATGGAAACAGTAAAGGGATCAGTAGTTAGCATGGGTTAGGAGGGAGGGGTGAACGGGCAGAACACAGAGGAATTTTAGGGCAAAGACACTATTCTGTATGACCCTGTAACGGCAGACACATGTCACCAGCATACCTTTGTCCAAACTCATGGATAACAAACACCAAGAGAAAGCTTTAATATAACTAAGGACTTTGGATGCTAAGTGTGGACACGCTAAGTTCATCAACTAGTACCACACAGGCGGGTCTGAAGGAGTATACAGATGGCAAGCAAGGCAAGCCTGTGCTCACGTGGGGTCAGGGTACACGGGACATCTATGGACTCTGCTTGATTCTGTTGTGTACCTAAAACTGTTCAAAAAAATAAACTCTAGTCAAAATATTTTAAATAAAACTGCCTCTAGAATGAAAGCAGACAGGTGACTTGCCCTATATAACTGAGTCACTGGACTGGAAGGCCAGCACACACAGGGCCCCCACCCAGCCTTGGAGGCTCAGCTGAGCTGCTGAAGGGAAGATGAGCAAGGCTGTGGGGGCGGGAGAGGGGCAGCCCAGCCAGGGCCGTGACTGAGCTGAGTTCTTCCTAAGGACTGAATGAACAGCCTTGGGCTGATCATTATATTCCAGGCTACAGCACTCTGGTGGAATTCTCTATCCATTCTTACCAACAGCTGCCCTTGGACATCTAACCAGCTCTGCCCACCAGCCCATGCAAGTCTTTATCCACCTCACACACTCCTGTAATAATACCAGTTACTTGGGCCGGGCATGGTGGTACATGCCAGTAATCCTACCACTCAGGAGGCTGAGGCAGGAGGATCACCAAGAGTTTGAGGCCAACATGGACTACACAGCGAATTCCAAACCAGGCTGAAAAACATAGTGAGACCCTGTCTCAAAACAAACAAATGCAAAAGCAAAAAGATACCAACCACTCGGGAGGCTGAGGCAGGATAATCAGAAGTCTAAACTTAGCGTGCTTGCCTAGCACAGTACCAACAACAACCAAGAGAAGAATAAAGGGGTCAAATTAAGAGAATTTCTTGGCAAGAGCAATTTGTCCACATAATTTAACCACTGGCGCCCTCTGGTGTCAAAATGTCACATCGCTCCATTTTGACAACTTGGGTCTGCAAAGTAGAAAATGTTTTCAGAGTTTTGCGCTTTTTTTTTTTTTTTTTTTTTTTTTGTGTGTGTGTGAAAGTTCTGTTATTTCCCCAGGGGAGTTATGTGCCTGTCATAATATGTTTTTAAGATTCCCAATCGCATGTCAGTTAGAATGGACGACACGAGCCAGCGGAGATGCTTTGAAAAGCCCGGACGGCTTAGGGCAAAGTTGGTTGAGGACAAGGGGCTCAAGATGATTCAGACAGCAGAGGGAGCAGGGGTGACACCAGGAGGTGGGGTAACTGATCCAAAGAACGGCACGGGCGTGCCAGCTGGAACCAAAAGAAACCTGGGGTACATTCACACAAATGTGGTCGGACTGGCCGTCTCTGTTACTCTCCTCTAGATTCTGCTGGAGAACATGAAAGCCAAAGGCCCACGAGCCTGGAGCTGCCCTGGAAGGCTTTTTCCAGAGGCCTGGTAGCGCGCATGCACAGGGGTTTTACCTGGATGAGGCTGTACGAAGAAGAAACAAAGCTGCTTAGCCTGAACTGAGCCTTTAGAAAAGAAGCATCTCTATTCCACTACTGCCCAGCTGGACGTGCGCTGAGCAGTGACCGTGTGCTAGTGGGGCTGCAGCAGCAGCGCGGTCTCAGGTCAGCCTGAGGATGCACGCACTGACCTACGCCCTCCATACTGGATATTCTCCCATCCTTTGGAGAGACTGTGTGCATGTTCCTATTCTTCGATGAGATTAAAGTCAGGATTGCAGTGAGGAGGGTCGGGCTAGCAGGACTTCTAAAGCAAGGAGACATTCTGAGGACAATGACAAAGTCATTCCAAGGCAGGTACTTGTGTGTCTATGCTCTGGAAGTTCTTTAGATTGAGATAATTTAGCCCTTGAAGGGGAGCCAGGGCTACGGTTTGATTTCCTGACACGTTACCATCAGCCATACCATGCTCAGAAACCGAACAGATGGCGGTAACCGGGAAATGCTACACCTGTGTAGGGGAAGTTGGCAGGGCTGGAGAGAGAGAGACTGTGGACTTCCAGGTAGAAGAGGAGAAAGATAGGTCAGAAGTATGATCCCTTGGGGTGAGGCCAGTCCAAAAACCCCAGGAGTCATGATCTCATTGGAACCATAACTTAATGGTTTCCAGAATCCACTATGAGCCAGCTGCCTGCAACTCAACATTCCTCATCCAAAAACTGACTATGTCGTCTGCCAACCTCCTGTGCACAATGGGATGCACTGCTCAGGCTCCCTGGAAAGGGTTCCGAATCAGCCCAGACCCCTCCTGCAGCAGCTGTGCTGAGCACTGACCCACTCTTCTCCTCCTGTCTTCTGCTGCTCCCCACACCTCTCCGAGCCTGTGACCTCCCTCCAGGACAGCTCAAGCTCTCTTCCTCTGAAGCCTTTCCTGACCATCCCAGTTGCATTGGCCTCTCCTGCCCTTGAATTATGCACACTTACTTTTGATTCACTGTTTGAATTATTACTACTACTTAGCTTATTGCAAGTCCTAGCTTACTTGTCTTATCTTCAAGTTCCCGCTGATGTCCTGCACAAAGCCAGATGCTGTGCTTTTTAGCACATTTCAGCTCTAGAGAACATGGCAATATGTACTTGGGCAGCAGAAACAACCCCTCTCAGGCCGGAGCCCAGCAGGTAACATGTAACTGAAACCCCAAACTCACAACATAGGCTTTTGCTGACCATGCAACAGAGGCACAGTTGGCCCATATAGTTGTTTTAAACCAGACACACGAGAAATAAAAGTGCCCTTATGTTATGGCTTCCTTAATTCAAATATGAAAGGGGTGGGGCTTTGAAAATACGCCTTCTTGGAGGATGTTTTCCATAATTATTTGCTCATGTGTGTGAAGATGTGCATGAGGATGTTTGTGGCAGGATCAATTAAAGCAGTGACAGCACAGAAACAGTAAATGTGCATCAAGAAGGTGATGGAGCGAAACCTCCATAATGGGGAGTATTAGGTGTCATTAAAAAAGTAGAACACACAGACATCTATGCACTGCCTTGGAAATACTTTTAAACATATGGTATGAAAAGCAAATTATAGAACATGCAGGATTTAATTAACACATATTTGTTGAGTACCAATGTGCCAGGTACTCTCTAGATCTTGGAGAAACAGCAGAGAACAATACAGACAGGTACACAGAGAGAGAGACACACAGAGAGGGGGGAGATCTGCCCCTGTGAAGCTGTTAGATGGGGAGAGAGAAATAAAAATGACTTATAAGTATCAGAGAATATTGGGATGTGGTGAGCACAGTGAAAAGCACTGGAAGAAGCTGAAGAGATGACAGCATCAGGTATTTCTATCTGCCTCCCCTCTACAGGACTGGAGATTGAACAGAGGGCCTTTGCACTGAACTACACCCCCACGGTCTTCCTCGATTTTGTATTTTGAGACAGAGTCATGCTTAATGACTAAGTCACTCAGGCTGCCATTGAATTCTCAGCCTCCCAGAGTGCTGGGATTTCAGGTGTGCACCATGACACTGGGCTGATAGCATCAGTTTTTAAAAGGCTGGTTGGGGCAGACCTCATGGACACAGTAGTCATATTTGTGGGTGGCAGGGATGTGCGTCTGGGTATAGTGGGCAGTGCCTCTGATGGCTCTAATGCCTCCCGACTCTTGTGTTTGCTCCCCGCTGCAGAGTGTGGGCTGGACCTAGTGATTCTCTTCTGAGGACAGAAAACGCCAGAAGAGATAGGATGTCTGCTCTGAAATTGGGTTCGTCCTTTGGGCATCCTCTTACTTTCTCAGCTCCGAGCTGCCCTGTGGAGAGGCCCAGGTGGTGAGCAGGGGACCCCAGGCTGCCAATGGCCACACGAGCAAGCCCGAAGTGTCTGCTCTTTCTGCCAAGCTTCCACAGCTCGGCCACGGCCTGACAACAGACCCTGTATCCTAAACTGCACCTCATTTCTCAGCCATAGATACTCAGAAAGTAAGTATTAGTTATTTTACACCAGTGTCTTAGTTACTTTTTTCTCATTGCTGAGACGGAATACCTGATGCCCAAAATTAGGGAAGGAAAGGTTTATTTTTTACAGTTCTTGGGGGTTTCAGTCGCTACTCAGTTGGCTCCAAGGCAGCGTGGTGTGGTGGGGCCGCCATTAATGATGGCCACCAAACAGCAAGGAATGCTAACCAGGAAGAGAGACAGGGCAAGAGGAAGACCTGTGTACCTCTTGCCCTTACACTGTATATCGGCTCCACTCCTGGGCAGGTGCAGCACTCACATCACCAATCCCAGCGCTCAACAACAAACCAATCACAAACGCCAGACTCAGCCGTGTCCATGCCACGATTGCATGAGACTTGGCCAGGCCACAGGACCATAAACTGTAACAACCAGTAAGTTTTGGGATTACCTGTCATGCAGCAATACATGCTAAAGTTTTGTTTGCAAATACCTATGCCTCAAATGTACACAAAAAGGTTTGAAAGGACCTATAAAATATTTTATAAGCATTTAAATCTGCTAATAGGAAAAGAATATAAAGATACACTCCCTCAAGTGTTGCTTGAATCTTTTACAGCAAGAATGGATTTATATGTTACTGGTACTCTTTTAATTCTAAAAATACAAATAAAAGTTGAAGTTATGATAAGAAGTCTAGTTGTTTTAAAACAATATTGAACTTTTTGAAAAATGATGACATAGCCTCTTTAATAAATGGTACTGGGAAAACTGGCTTTCCATACACCAAAGACTAAAACTAGACCCATGTCTATCACCATGCACTAAACTAAAATCAGAATGAATCAAAGATTTAAATATTAAAACAGAAATGCCAAATTTACTAGAAGAGAAAGTAGGTAGAAATCTTGAAGACATAGATGTAGGCAGAGAGTTCATGAATGAAACCCAGAACTCACAAGAAATACTTCAAAGAATCAACAAATGGGATCTCATCTTATTAAAAACCTTTTGCATATCAAAAAAAATCACCACCAGAGTGAAAAGAACTACAGAGTGGGAAAAAATTTTAGCCAGTTGTCTTCAGAAAAAGGACTCATATCTAGAACGTATAAAGAATTGGAAAAAACCAGGCCTTGCAAATTCAAAGACTCAATCCAGAAAAGGGCATCTGAGATGAATACACACTTCTCAGATGAAGAAATACAAATGACAAATAAATGTATGAAAAAATGTTCAACAATAATGGTTATTTAAGAGATGCAAATTAAAACAATGCTGAGATTCCATGTCACTCCAGAAAGAATGGCTATCACCAAGAAATCAAGCAATTAACAAATGCTGGAGGGGATGTGGGGAAAAATGAACCTTTCTCCACTGTTGGTGGGATCGCAGATTGGTGCAGCCACTGTGGAAATCAGTATGGAAAGTCCTCAAAAATCTAGGATTGGAGGTCCTATCTGACCCAGCTATTTCCCTACTGGGTATTTTCTCAGAAGAGTTCAAAAAATTATACCACAGCAATATATGTGCATCCATGTTTACAGCAACACAATTTGTAATAGCCAAATCTTAGAAACAACCCAAATGTCCATCAACCAAGGAATGGATAAAAAAGATTTGGTCTTTTCGTACAATGGAGTACTACTCAACCATAAAGAAGGACAGACTTGAGACTTTTATAGGTAAATGGATGCAACTTGAGATCATATTCGTAAGTGAAATAAATCAGAATCACATGTGTAAAAATCATATTGTCTCCCTAGTGAGAGAAAATGAGAGAGTAAATAAGATTCAAAATGTACAACAGATATTGTGAAACAGGAAGAAAATGCTCAAAAGGAAAAAGGAACTAGCATAGAGGGAAGGGAAAAGGAAGGAAGAGAAAAGGAAAATATATATACACAAGATAATTATAGTACTAGTTTCTCTTAGTTTATTGAAAAAAAGATTGGTGCTAATATTGTTTGGAGAATTTTTTATGCCCATATCTTGTACTCTGAGTAACTACTTTAAAGATAATGATACTCAATATATTAACTATTCTTATTCTCCTATTTTGATTATCATTTTGTCTTTTCAAGACAGCTTTTTGCTATGCAGTTCAGGTTGGTCTTTAGTTTACTTTGTAGCCCAGGCTGGTCCTGAACTTGCAACAATCCTCCTGCCTCAGCCTCCTGAGTGCTGGAATTACAGGTGTGAGCCACTATGCCTGGCTCTCCTATTATTTGTTATGCAATCTTATTTTACTTTTCTTCCATAAAATATAAAAAGAAAAATGATCACAATAAAAATCTTCCTTTATGTTTTTAGTGTTTTTAAATACCAAAATACTTTCACTCTCTGACTCTGTCTGTCTGTTCTGTCTCTCTGTCTGTCTCTCTCTCTCGCTCTCTGCTACTGGGGGTTAAAACCTGGGACACTCTACCAACGAGTCATACCCTATCTCCCTTTATAAATGTATTCTAACTTTTGTTTTGAGACAAGGTCTCACTAAATTGTGCAAGTTGCAAATCTCTTGTCTCAGCTTCCCAAGTGCTAGGGTTACAGGGACGTTCCACGGTCAGCTTTAAACTACTTATTTTTTTTTTTAGTATGGAAATTGAACAGGACCTTCATAATGAACTATATATCCCCAGATCATTGTTATTTAATTTTTAATTTTGAAACATGGTCTCACTAAGTTGCTAAGTTGCCTGAACTAAGCTAGAACTTGTGATCCTCTTGCCTCAGCCTCCTCCAGTGATGGGATTACAGGGGTGTACCACCACACTGGCTCAGAATATTTCTTTTAGAGGGAGAAAGGGAAGAAGGAAGGAAGGAGGGAAGAAGGGAAAGAAGAGGGGAAGATAGGCCTTTCTTTATGGCTCTACATGGCCACCTTGTGGGTATATAGCTAAGGTTACAGTTTTTACTGTTCTTATTACCATCATCTCTGTATTCAGAAGGCAGGAGGCCAGTTGGGATAAACTGCATGTGGTCCCATAGCCAAACAGGAACCCAACCTGGCACAGGACAGCTCTCCCAACTCCTAGCCTATGATTTCCACAGGGATTCTGCCATCCTCCATAACTTCATGGAGAACAGGCAGCGCACCAAGCCCTTGCCCATGAAAGCAGCCTCAGATCAGAGCAGTTATGTAAACGGATCTCAGGTAGAGGTAAGAGTAGGGAAGGAATTTCCAGGCCTTCCCTAAATGCACACTCCTCCCCACCTTGTGCAGAAATGCTGTCTACACAGAGGATCACACTAGACGGGGTGACACAAAAGAGGGCTCCCACAGCGCAGGCTGTAAGCTGTGTGTGAAGGTCTGGCTTTCCTGTTAAACCATCCCTGGCAGGTTTCAGGGCAGCTGTGCTGATGTAAATGGGGACAGGGCTGGCCGTGTCCCCCTGTGATAAGCCCCTATCTGCTTTACTTAGATTTTCGGTGGGGTGCACCATTCCTGGAGATACTGCAATACCAGGTCGATGCACACAGTGGACAGGGCGGGCTTCTGTTCCAACTCCCTGCTTCAAAAACCCATTTCCTACAGTGTCTTCAAACAGAAGACAAATCAGGTATTAATCTAGTAAGACCAGATACTCCACTTGACCTCAGCCAAAGGGCTGAGAAGCTATCCTTATCTTCTTTAGAGAAGGGAATCACAATCATAAGGTTCCGGCGTCTTTCCCTGCAGGGGCACCAACTCCCACTGTGGCCTGAGAAACACAACCCAGGGGGAAACAGACCCCAGAGAACTTACTGTGCGGGTGACAGCACAGTGCAGAGGCCAGGACTGCAAAAGTGAAGGATACGAGAGGCTCAGATGCCCAGTGACTTGTGATGCAAGCATGTACACCCTGGAACCCGATTTCTAGATGGTTAACTGTGGCTGAGGCGCTCAGACACACCCGGGGGGAGCCTAAAGAGGCTCAGACAGGGCAAGCACTGGGATCTCAGACGAGAGGAAGGAATGAGACATTCTGCCTGCTCTCTTGGTGCCAGGTTTTGTTCTTGGTTAAGGAAGCCAGTCACCCAACCACTGTGTGAGCAGCTGTCCCAGGGCCTGGCCCCGCAATGGTCAAGGGCACGGAAAGGATAGCCATGAGGACAAAGGTCAGGTCCCCATAGGTCAATACAAATAATGAAATTCTAATTCAAAACAATGCCCAGGCAACATTCTTGCCCAGTCTGGAATCTATTCTGTGGTCAGGCTGCAGCAGCTTATAAAACTGGACCCTTTATTCACGCCCAATCTGTCCCCACTTTCCACATGATGTGCTGTCGCCACGAGGGGATAGGGAGGGAGGAAGATCTTTCTTTACGGCTCCACACAGCCACCCCCGAGGTATGTAGCTGAAGTTACAGACTTTACAGCACACACGGCAGAGCAGATAGGGTACAGGTGGGGAAGGAGGAGCAGAGAGAAGAACCTGTGACTCCACGGCCGAGGCTCAAGTCTGGCTTCTGTTAATAAACTATGAGATGTGTGCAGCTGACTTCATCTTTGAGCCTCAGTTTCCTCCCTGGGGACATGGGGACACTATCACCCATGCCACAGCCCAGGAAAAACCCGAAAGCCATCTAATGAGATAGCGTTCTAGCACAGTTCCTTCCCCAGAGCAAGCTCTGCAGGCTGGAGCAGCAGAGAAAAGCCCCCCTCTGTATCTACTGCTTACTTCACAGCCTAACTCCAAAAATATCTCTTCCTTTCTACTCCAGTGCATCTCTTCCTAGGCCAGATATTTCTAGACTTTCGTAGACTCATTCTGTGTCCCCGCCTGTCCCCGCTCAGCCACGGCTCCCACCTTCTTCCTTCACCGTGTTTTCCTCTATACAGTCACGGTCATGTATAGTCTCTGTCCAGATTTTGCTTTTGGTTTTGTGGTCTTTGTTTTTGTTTTTGAGACCAGATCTTAGAATACCTAGATAGGTAGGCTGGTTTCAAACTCCAGATCCTCCTGCCTCAGCCTCCAAAGTGCTCGGATCACAAGCAAGCACCACCAGTCTGGCTTGCCTAGAGTTCTGCATACAGATGTCCAGTAAGAAATGAGAGATTAACAAGGGTTTGTGCTGTAGCCAATTCTGGAACTTACTTTCTAGGTTATGAAAGCAGACCAAGATTTGTTGCAAAGAAGAGAATCAGGGAGCGTGTGGGTGTGTGTGTGTAGGGAGGGAGCAACTCACCTTTACACTGCAAACCCTGCCGCAAGAGGCCCCAGAGCAAGGAACCACAGTGGTCACAGAAGGTGGGGACCTTGTAGTTGTGGATCCCAAACTTGTGTGGCATGTTGACACTGAACCGCTGGGAGCCCACCTGCGGGGAGGGAAGGCACAGAGTCAGGACCCATGCAGCAGCCCCCGTCTCCTCTTCGCCTGAGGCCTGATCCCCTCGCCTCCTTCAGAGCCTCCTCCTTGGAAGCTGCGTGCCACTGGAGGCCCCGGCCCGGCTCTGAAGGCTGCCTGGGAAACAGAGTGAACATCCCTCCCTCCTAGCCAAGGGCCAGCTCTCATTCCTGATGCCCCCAACTCATAGCCTGCTGCAGTGAACACAGTGCAGAGCAAGCCTGGTTCTGCTGCACCCCCTCCTGGACGCCAGGCCTCAATATAATCGTGACACCCAGCCCACATCATGCACCTAGCACTTGGGCCACACATGGGATGTCACCAAGTCTTCAAAGCTACTTTGCGCATGGAGGCCTCAGCCAAGCAGAGTGGGACACAGGAGACTGGGAAGCAGCATGAGCCCGGCGTGGTGTTGTGGAGACTGTGGCTGTCGGACGGGAGACAGCTAAGAGGCTGGAGCCTAAGGGATGGATGCTGAGGTATCGGTGCCCACTGCACGACAGACAGACAGGCACCATCATCTCAAGTCCCTCACTCACACCATGGGGCAGGACTCCCTGGTCACCGCATCGGAAAGGAAGGCACGATATGGCTGAGGGACGTGCCTGGCCTGCAGGCTGACGACAGGCAGAGCATCTGCACATGAGTTTGAATTCAGAGCTCAAGGCGCTGAGCCACTCTGCTGCCCTTTACTACATAAAGGGAGCAGAGATAAGGTGGCAGTATGGAGGAGGACAGGTGTGGGCCCAGGTCTGCCACAAACCACCCTGAGGTCTCAGGCAGGTTTCCTGATGTCCTCATCTGACACACAACAATGACACTCCTGTCCCATATAATGTCACAGGACGGTGGGTTGGTGAGATGGAAGGGGCGAGTTCACCTCTCTGGGTCTTCTCCACCCCTCCGTGGTGTCTCTCTCCACCTGTGTTTGGTGGTGCAGCCACACAGCTGGGCAGGAGACGGGCACCCGTATGTGAGTGGGCTGGGAAGGAGGATGCTCTCAGACTTTGGGATTAGGGGGAGAAAGCCTTGGCTTGTGGCTGGTGAGGAAGGGAAAGTCCTCACAGGGGCTCAGGAGAGGAAAGGTGAGGGCTGGACACGGACACAAATATGAACACGGTTCATGCTTCAGGGTTCCTGCCTGAGTAATGAGCTCCCCATCACCCGTCGTCGGAGTGACTGCCCCTCTACCAGCCCGGCTCAATATTGTCCTGCCTGAGAACAAGATGTCCAGGTTTACTGGAACAAGGCATCACACATTAGTTTGGCGGTTTAGGGACCTCCGCCTTTCTGAGCCCTCAGTGCCCCACTCCAGTCCAACAGTCCTGAAGTTGTGAACAGAAGCATATCTCCCAGGGATGGCCCCAGAGCGATGTGAATGACAGCCTGAAGCAAAGTTGTCCCAGGTTACCAGAAGTTCAGTGTGGAGCTGGGGACTGCTATGTGACCCTTGGTGGGACCACTGAGGACCCTGAGATATCAGAATAGGTAGATGGAGAAGAACATACGCATGCAGGCAGACACGCATGTGCACACACTCCCGGTGAGGAAGACACAGACATGGGGGGTGAGTGGGACTCACGGGGAAAACACAGAGAGGACAAAGGGGAGATAGAGAATTATAAGACTCCAAAACAAGAATGAAGCTGATGTGGAGCTGGAACGTCCCTTGGTTACCACACCTAGATGTGTAGGTAGGGATGTGAGTCCCCTGTGCCACACACAGACCTAAGAGCTAGCAAGCTGTTCAAGTGCTCGAGATGGGAAGGGTCCAGGGAGCACAGCGGCAGAGCACCCTTTGACAGGACAGAGGGCATCAGAAGCATCATGTTTGGAGCAGGAGGTGCCTGTGGTATGTACGTAGATGCATGCGTGCATGTGTGTCACACTGAAGGTAACTGCACGGAGGGATGAACAGGGTCTTGGAAGCCACATCCATCACCATGATGGGCCCCAGGCAGCAGAAGATGGTGGCAGGCAGGGACACGAGGACAGGGAAACAAGCTCAGAAACCTAGAGCCCCCTTCCTCAATGCACAGCTATTTGTTCCTGGGGACACGTGCCGAATTTGAAAAGACGCTTTACTGGAGACTTTTTGCTCTTCAATCTTCCAGGAAAGGAAGAAGTAGGTCACAGTTCACATGTGCTACGTAGTTTAAGGTTTGCATCTCAGCCCTCTAGCTGGCATGACACTGACTCTGGTGGGACCTCTCCCCACCAAGAGAGTAAGGACAGGCTTTAGAAACATGCAGAGGTTTCCAGGTGACCAGATGTGGGAGTTCCTTGCAGGTAGGACTCACGTGCTTTTTGCTTGTGTGGGTCATGGCACAATGCTTGCCGTATAGGAGATGCCCAGTTAACAGTCAACGTCCATAGGTAGGAAGTCAGACAGCAAGCAAACTGTCTCTTCCCTTCATTCTCTTGTGCAGGTAATGAAGTGGGGAGACCAGATGCTGGCCTGTGCTTTTAACCAGAGAGTAGACCTCCTGCAAACAACCATTGTGCCTGGGGCTCAGCAGACCCTTCAGGAGCACCAAAAGCTTGGTCTAAGCTTCAACCCTTTTTTGCTTCCCAGAGATGGTATGGAAGCAAAAGGAGATAACAGCTGAGAAATGCTTAGTGAGTTGGTACGAATTAATTTGAGTTTTCTGTGCTTCTAATCTCTTTGTTCTAAAATGAAGGTGATAATAACACATAGCTCATTAAATAATGTATGTTAAGGTGTTTAGGGCAGGGCAAGGTAAATGCCCAGTGAAGGCTGCCTGTTAGCAGTGGGGTTATCGCTCCCTCTGGCGTTTTCCTTGGATTGTCCATTCTACTCCATTTCCCCATCACCTTAAGACAAAGTTCCTACCTGTGTGCCATCTTGGTCTCTGTTTATTACCTGCATGAACTATAGACACATCTCCCAGCTGTTTCTGAGATCTGATAAGGTAATAAAAGAGCACTTGCCTCTGGGATGCAAGTGCTCTGGCAGTGATACTCACAGGGGCAGAACATGGCCTGTGCCAGGAGACCATGCACAATGACCTTCATTTTGATCAGCACAAGAAAGAGTGTTGGGATCTCCGAGCGAGCAGTTTCCTTGGGGACCGCATCAGAGGCAGTGAAGGGAGGAGGTGGAGGAAAAGAAAGCACTGAATCCCAATGCTGTAAATATTTACCTCGTCAGGGGTTTCCTGTTTCTTTAATCCAGCACACTTCGTGATGATGAGCTCATGGCACCGCTTGTGGACAACACAAGTACACACTGCAAGAAGCAAGAAACCTGATGATGAGTGACAAGTCCAGGAAGAGAGCCTTCGCCCCAGTGCTTGGTCAGGTATCAGCGGAGGAGCGAAGGGAATCCATGTCCCTTCTGCCACTGAGTTTGAATTTCAGACCCTTTATGCAGAGATTTCCAAGGTCTGCCACCAGAGCCCGGAGGGCTTCCTACACATGCTGTGGAAGAATGAAGCAGCTGCGTGTAGAGGGGCTGACGGATCTCTGTAGTTCTGAGTGCACCAATCCCCCTTCTCCCCGGCTGTCACCTGCTTCTCTGCCAGGAAGCCCTCTCTAAGAAGATGTCAAGTTGTCCTCTACGGCTCTGAGTCCCTACAGAGTGGCTGATGGGTGAGGGAGAAATGACCTAAGTGACATTGCAGTTCTTAAGAATTGTTTAAAAAAATCTCGCTGTGACCTCAACATGTTAAACTTTAAAAATTTCCATGTAATTGTGTCCACAAAAAGTGGCTTGAAAGATCATGGGGGCAGGATGGGTAACTGGTGGCTAAAGAGGTGAGTGCTCTGTGTGCCCACATGCCATGCCAAATCACAGCAACTGCCAACACAGCCACCCTGCTTCCCCCGAGGCTGAGATAGTGCCAGGCAAGGAGACAGGCCAGCCTTCCTGCTGTCACCAGACAGGCCTCAGTGTGACCACGTCACATTTCTCCCTCCAGTTCTGAACAACTTACCCTTGCACTGGTAGTCAATTAACTAGAAAAAAAAATAGTTTTCAATATCTTCAAATGAGTATTTTTATTATTATTACTTTGATTTGGATTTTGTAGTGCTGAGGTTTGAACCTAGGGGTGTTTTACCACTGAGCTACATTCCTAGATCTTTTATTTATTTATTTATTTATTCTTTTGCTTTGAGATGGTCTCACTAAGTTGGTCAGGCAGGGATTGAATTTGCAATCCTCCTGCTTCAGCTTCCCTAAGTGCTGCAGTTACCAGTGTGTACCACCACACTTGGCTGGAATTTCAATTTTTTCCGAGTTAACTATTCCATAGTAGAGATGAAAAAAAAAAAAAAAAAAAAAAGAACCAGTCGACAAGGACTGTTCAGTGATCTTGACTAAAACAAGAAGGTGAGAGAACTTCAGGGGGCTGACAGGGCACAGTTCGGCACAGTATAAGCCGAACTTCCAAAGAAGCAGTGTTCTGCCTCCCTAGGAGAGATCAAAGTGCTACCTGCTACTGCTGAGCAAAAACACTGGAACGCTGCGGGGATGGGGAGCTTCCTGTCTGCAAGGCACCTCCAAAGCACAGAAGTGGAGTAATACAGTCAGGGGCAAAGCAAGAGGGAGGATAAACACGTCAACCTTAGAGAGCAGCAGTCCCCAACCTTTTGGCACGTGGCACCCGGCACCAGGTTTGCGCAAGACAATTTTTCCACGGGTGGGGTGGGGTGGTGATGGGGTTTCAGCATTACAGTTTCCTAAGGAGCATGGAACCTAGAGCCCTCACACACACAGTGCACAGGAGCGTTCGCGCTCCTGGGAGAATTCAGTGCTTTCCTGATCTGACAGGAGGAGGAGTTTAGGTGGTGATGGAGCAATGGGGAACAGCCCTAAATAAAGATGAGGCTTTGTTCACTGCCCACGGCTCACCTCCTGCTCTGCAGCTGGTTCCTAACAGGCCCCAGATGGGTACTGGTCCAGGGCCTGAGGGTTGGGGAACCCTGGTGTACAGCCTCTAAATGACATCCAACCCAGCACTCCTCCCCCAAGCGAGAGTGATCTAAACCTAACAATGGGTTTCCAAAGTCTTAGTTTATAAAGCACCTCTTACCTTGACACTGGTATCCCTGCTTTCCTATGACCCCCCTGAAAAGAAGAAAACAATCCTTAAGAAAAGGAAACACCAAACCACTCCATTCTCCCCCCAACCCTATCAGTGAATAGTCAGTCCCATATCACCCCTTAGCCCATCTCCCTTCCTTCCAGAATTATTATTTGTTATCAAATTCCAAGTATTATAGTTTATTTGTAAACAATTCAACTCATCTTTCTAAAAGGAAAGGATTCTTTCCAAAAGCACAATTATATTATCACCATCGGTGATAAAGTCTTCACTCCTTAAAGTGACCCTGCCCACTGTTCCTTCTTTGTCTTTATCCCCCATGCACCGCACATACACACTTAACCCCTGTGGAAAAGTCTTCTGCAACCAGAGGAGGAACAAAGCACATTAGCCCTGCTTATATTCTATGTTTATTTCTTCCAACATACACAGTGAAATTTATTTTTATCTAAAATTTAGTATTTTTCAATTCCAGTGAAAGTTTTAAAATCGGAGAAACTGCTCTACAATCTGTTTTATTAAAGGAAACCCTGGCTGTCATTATCAAATTCTTCAAGGCTTCTGACAGCTCTGTATTGTCATACAATTCAAGGCAGGCAATGCACTTTTCTTATTAAACTCTATCTTCCAAACCTTAGAATCAGAAAACTTAAAAGATATTGAAATTACACTCAGAACCAGGCTCCAAAGTTCATACTTAATATATACCACACTTAGAATTTAATTAGAGAATCTCACCTTCATTTCAAATTGAAATGCGATGATTTTGTCTGGGAGAAACTCAGACCTTGCCCATTATTACCTTTCACAGTAAAATACCCTTTTATTTACACCAGTCCCTTTTAACACATTCACAACAGGGCTATAATTTCAATGTCTTATTGCCGGGCATCTTGAACCACCAGTGTACACGTGTGACTGTCCCATTGGGTGGCTTTTTATTAATTTTATTAGTACAAAGACCAATAAAAGTGATTAGGTCTGTTTGCACCACCAGTGTCCAAGCTGCCCAAAGGGACAGCCATGCATGTACCACTGAGATTCAAGCTGGCAGGAACATGTTAAGTTAATCAATCATCTCCCCTACCCCCACCTTTGTGCCACAGAGAAGTCATAGCCAGAGGTTCCCAGCAGGGAGGGGCTTACCAGATGAAATCTCTGCAGTGCGAGCAGTAGGTGGGCTGCCGAAGGTAAGTGGCCATGAACTTGTGGCCATTGACCTGGTGGACCCTGCGCCTGACGGCCCCTTGCCTCTTCCTTGGTCGCATACGCTCCCTGAACACACGCTCTTCATTGTCTTTCGGGGCTGGGGAAAGACAGAGCAAAGTAGAAAACATAGTGGGTTAGTGCACCTGAACACTGACTTCCTGCTGCGGACCCGTACCCTGGGGTGAGAGGGTGGGAGGCAGCCTTCATGCCCTCAGAGTCCAGCCCAATCGCCATTCTGCTCCTGGCAAACTGGCCCATCCCTCCTCACACCAGCTTCATGTTCAAGGGTGTGAGAGTCAAATGGCTCAAGGTTCAAGGAAGGAAGGAAGGAAAAAGGAAGGAAGTTTGGGTAGTGTGACCCTGGGGACATAGTGTTCTCACCCTCTGCCTGTGCGGGCATCTCCCTCGGTAGACAGGGACCACACTGCTTCCTGCTCTCCTGCAGGAGAGATGGGGTGACCCCCTCCCCCACTCGCCTAGTTGCTGGCACACAGCAGAAGCTGTCCAACATACCTGACTTCTCCCTCCTTTCTCAAGCCCAGACCAGGACAACCAAGAGCTTTTTGCCAAAGGTCAAAAGGAGAAGGAAATGCAAAACTGTGAAAGCAGGCAGCTTCCCAACTCCAGACCCACCACCCACTGGAAATGAAAGAGCCTTATTTCTTCTTTCCCTCCACCTCTGAGATAGCCCCAAACCTAAGACCACCTTGCAAGGGGACCAAGACATGATGACAAAAATATTAGCGATCATTGTTAGGGACTGTGGGTTTGTGTGCACCCTGGATTCATATGTCAGCACCTTAGCCCCACTGTGATGGTCATTTGGATATGGGAGTAATTAGGTTGCATGGAGTCATGATGGTGGGCTTTCCATCATATAAGCAGAGAAAGAGACCCAAGGGAGCAGCTCTCAGTCACAGGAGCACACAGTGAGAAGGTGACCTTTTTCAAGGCAGGAAGAGGGTCCTCAGGACCATGCTGGCACCCTGGTACCAGGCTTCTGGCCTGCAGAGCAGTAGGCAGTACATATCTGTGTTTGCAGCTGCCTGCGCTATGGGATTTTGCTCTGGTAGCTGAAGCCAAGATAGTGCAATAGTGACCACAGCACGAGTTTCCTGCAGCAGGTGCTACGCTGTATGCCTCACCTGGGGTGACTCACTGACTCCTCACAACTGCTGCAGAGTCCTGTTACCTCCATTTTGCAGAGTGAGAGTATAACCAGTCGACTCCTGACAATATGGAGATGGAGGTGCACCCCGAGGCTAGCCGAGAGCATAGGGGAGCAGCCAGCATCCCACTGTCCACACAACGCTCAAGGGACACTCCAGCAAGTCCCCAAGGCTCTAAAATGAGTGGCCATCTTTATGGAAAGAGTGGAGCTGGCTGTGGTTTCACTGAGGACAGGTGGGGACAGGCTTTGGTGCCCTGCCCAGCTCCAGGCACCTTCATGCAGGCCCTGGAAGGGTCCCTACACTGCACAGCTTTAAATGCACTGAGAACCCTCAGTGACCCCAAACACCTGCTGTGTTAGCCAGTGACTGGTACTCCATCAAAGTGCTGCCAGCCCTGGGAGAAACCTTGCTTTGCTCCCTCCTGGACTCCTTGGATACAAGATTCCCTACTGAGGTCACATGCATGACCCCAACAGCTACTTAACCCAAGAGCATCCTGCAAGGGCAGAGGAAAACCGAAGGAGGAAGAGGGTGGGAAAGGGAAGCAAACATCCAGGTGTGCTCCAAGAGAGCAGCAACCTCCAGGTAGACCGGCAGCCAACCCCGCAGTGTCCCGCATCCTGGCCCCTACCCTGCTGCTTCTTTCCTCCCTTCCCCTCCTTTCTTCCCTTCCCTTCTTCTCATCCCTTCCTTCATTCCTTCTTTCTTTCCTTCCTTCCTTCTTTCCTTCCTTCCTTCCATCTCTGTCTCTGTCTCTGTCTCTGTACCTGTATCTGTCTCTGTCTTTCTCTTCTCTTTTCTCTTTTAGGAACTCGGGATTGAATGCAAGCCCTTGCACATGTTAGGCGCGCACTCTACCACTGAGTTACATCCTCAACCCTTTTTATTTTTTGAGATAGGGTCTAAGTCAACCAGGTTGCCTTGTGTTCCTCCTGCTTTAGCCTCCCTAATAAATGGGATTATAGCCTGCTTGGGTTTCCTTTTTTAATTGGTCCTTATTATTTCAAAAGTCTCAGATACCAGTTATCTTTTGGGAAGAGAAAACTCCCTACTACCTACCTTACCACAACCCAGGGGCACTGACTCACTGACCCAACTGCCACGGGGGACTCAGAGGTGATTTAACAGAGACTTGTATACATACACACACTGCAGAAGCATGGCAATCACCACTTGGTTCTGCAATTATAGGTAATTTTTATTCCCTGCCATGTTTTCACCATATTTAGAATGTTCCATTTTTATAATCAAGAAAAAGATATAAAAATCAGATCTATTCACTAACCCTTACTTGCTACAAACATGAACTACAAAAATTAATCCCCAAAAGCACAGTCTTGGGCATTCTAGGTTCGGGAATGGGAATTTGATTTGTAAAAAGCATCCCTCATCTTTTCACAGAGCTAACCACAGAATACATTTACACAGTAAGTCAGCTCCTAATGCATTTAAGATGCAATCTGATTTAGAAATTTACTAGTCATTTGGATCCTGGAACACTCTATTTTCAATTAAAATAGTGGGGGTGAGTCCCATCTAATTCTCTCTAAGGAAAGCTGCCATAATTGTGAATAGTTTTCTCTGAGAGTATTTTTTTCTCAGTATGGGGGATTGAACCCAGGGTTTTCCCACTGAGCTACATCCCAGCCCCCTCCCTCTTTATCTTTTAAATTTTTGAGACAGGGTCTCACTAAGTCACTAAGTTGCCCAGGTTGGGCTTACACTTGCAATTCTCCTGCCTCAGCCTCTAAAAACGCTGGGATGACAGGCTTGCAGCACCAGGCTGAGCTCTTATTTTTCAAGTTTTTACAGCAATCAGCAGTGAAATCAAATGCTCTAAGCCGTATATACACTGACTGAAGAGGGCAAGATGGTAAACAAGGAATTGAACTGCATTCTTGCTGGGACCTCTTGGAGGTAGCTGACATCTGGAGGGAAGCTGTATAAAGGGGTGGGGGAGCACCTTCTGAGTTACATCCTCAGAGGCGGAGAGCCAATGTTAACTCCCCTAAGAGTGGACTCCCCAAGTAAACTCTTCCTTGTGTCACAGAGCACAACTGTAACCCCTCTAAGTCTAAGACACGGGGAAGGAAACAGGTGGCAATAGAAGCAGAAAGACACAGGTAAACTTTATGCCTCAAATGAGTCCACATGGGAAGCAACATGCAGGAAACAGAAGAAGGAGCTGATGAAAACACCTCAGTTCCACGTTCTTCTGGACAAGGGGCCAAAGGTCAGGCTGGAGCACACTCTGTCCTGTCACTCACAGGCAGGGAAAGTAGCCTACATCACACATACATGAAGAGAGAAGCAAGGTTCCTCTGCTGTCTCCTCCCCAAGACCTCCCTGCTAGGCCTGAAATCCACCAGAAATGGTTCTCTGCAGTGCTTTCCACTGCTGTGTGTGTGTGTGTGGAGCTTTCAAAATGTAGCTTCCGCATATGTTTAAGTCTATTTTTGGGCTCTCTACTCTGATCCATAAGTCTATACATCTGTTTTTATGCCAGAACCATATAGTTTTAATCACTAAAGCTTTGTAATATATTTTAAAATTAGAAAAGTGTGATATCTCCACTTCTTGTTATTCTTGGTCAAAATTGCTTTGGTATTCAGACTTTTGGGATTCTATATGAATTTTAGGATTATTTTTTCTGTTTCTCTGGGGGAAAAAATTTCATTGGCATTTTGATAGGAGTCACACTGAATTTGAAGATCACTTTGGGAAGTATGGGCATTTTAAAAACATTTGTTCATCTAAATCATGAAAAATCAACTGATGCCAGGCATGGTGGCATATGTTTGTAATCCCAGTACTTAGGAGGCTGAGACAGGAGGACTGTGAGTTGCAGACCACACTGGGTGACATAGTGAGCTCAAAACTAGTTTGGACTACATAGCAAGATTCAGAACAAAATAAAGTAAAACCAAACAAACCAAACCAAAACAACAACAACAAAAACTGATACAAACTTAAAATGGAGAAATGGGGCCTCTTTAATAAACAGTATTGGGGAAACTGGATGTCTACATGCAAAAAAGTAAAACTGGACATCTATCTTATGCTATGCTCAAATATCAACTCAAAATGGACTAAAGACTTAAAATAAGACCTAAAGTCAAAAAACTTCTAGAAAAAGCAAACTTCTGAAGCAAAGTTTCTTGGCATTGGTCTTGATAATGATTTCTTGGATTTGACACCAAAAAAGTAACAGAAGCAAAAACAGGCAATAGGAGCTATATCAAACTAAAAATCTTTCGCACAACAAAGGAAACCATCAAGAGAATGAAAAGCAATATATGGAATAGAAGGAAATATTTTCAAGCTGTATATCTGACAAAGGGTTAATATCCAAAGTGTATAAAGAGCTTTTAGAAAAGAACAAACAAAGCAATCATTCAATTTGCAAACATACAAAAGATCTGAAAAGTCATTTCTCCAAAAAAGACATAACAAACAGTGGAAGGGTACTATATGAAAAGATGTTCAACATCACTAACTATCAGAAATACACAGAAAACTACAATGAGGTCTCACTTCAGACCTGATAGGTTGGCTACCACACAAAGAAACGAAAGTTCAGTGTTAGCAAAGAGAAGGACAAAAGGGAACACTTACTGCTATTGGTGGGACTGGAAATTGAACCAGTCACATGATAAGCATGGAGATAACTCAAAAAATTAAAAATAGAACTACCATATGATCCAACATCCCAACTTCTGGATATATGTCTAAAGGAATCAAAATCAGACTACTGAAGAGATATCTGCTTTCTCCTGCTCTTTGAAGAATTATTCATGACAGGCAATATATAGAAACAACCCAAATGTACACTGATGGATGAACGGAAGTATAAATACGTAAGTAGACTGTTACCTACCAAAATAGAAGGACATGCTGCCACTCGGTGCAATGAATATGAACCCAGAGGACTCTGTGCTAAATAACAAAGTCAGTCACGGGGCACATACTGCACAATACTATTTATATGAAAAATCTGAGATACCAGAACTCACAAAAGGCAGAGAGTAGAATGGTGGCTGTCAGAGCTTAGAGGTGAGGAGAGTCAGGGTAGTATTTGTTAGAGGGTACCAAGTTCCAGTTATGCAAGATGAATTAATTAGTCCTAGAGATCTACTGTACAGCACAGTCCCTGTAATTCACAATACTGTATTGTACACTTGAAAATTTCCTAAGAGGATAGATATTAAGTGTTACCATAAAAATAAATGAATTAGATAAAAATAAAGTGCAGCTCCCATGGTGGCAATAACATATTGTATATTGTAAACATGAGAGAACAAGAATATAAACGTGTGCATACACACATGTACATATGTATTATACTACACACACTAAATCTGTAATTTATATAATACTGTGTGCTGACCCATAATACAATATATATTATTTCTTTTTTTTTTTTTTTTTTTTTTTTTGTGACACCAGGGATTGAACTCACAGCCTCGCGCCTGCCAGACAGGCGCTTAAGTCACTGAGCCAAACTCCCAGCCCTAGTTTTTTGAGGCAGGGTCACACTGTGTAGCTCAGGTCGGCCTTGTGCTCGCGTTGTAGCCCAAGCCGGCCTTGAACTCACAACACTCCGCCTACCTCAGTCTCCCGAGTGCTGGGATTCAAGGTGTGCGCCACCACGCCTGGCTTCAATATATATTATTTCATATAATATATATTATATATAGTTTGCTGAACCATTTCACCCCAAAATACTCCAATTTTTATTACCTAAGAACAAAGACATTCTCCTACATAAGCATAGTATCAGAATTAAGATATTTAACACTGATATGACATCATATGAATCATATACACTTTTCCAATTATCTACCAAGTATCTTTTATATAGTTTTCCTAAGATTTTAATCCAGGAGCCAAACAGCTCTTAAATTTGGTTGCTAGATCCACATTTCTTTAGAATAGTTTTTCTTTCTTTTTTTCTTTTTACTTTCTGTGATAGATTTGTGAAAAGTCCAAGCGGTTGTCTTATAGAATGTTCTACAACTTGAGTTTCTTTATTTTCTCCCAATTTGTTTCAGATCAAATGGTAATAATACCGGTGAGGTCTGTGTATCAGCCACTTCAAATATATCCATCAATATCTTTATGGATAACTGAAAACGATATGAACATAAAATTTACAGAAAGAGAAACACAAAATATTCACTCTTACTAGGACTTTTTAGAATGCAAAGTAGAGAAGTCTTGACATACCATTTAATACCTAATAAAGCAACACATTTCTTTTAAAATGGAATAGGAGTCACACTCAAATTTTCGCAGGTTATTAGGAAACTGACTTATCCCTTCACTGCTACATACAATGCCAGTTGACATACATTTTTCAGATAGCAATATTACAAAACATAGCAAACATCACAAAGAGACTCATATCTTTTGATTTGGAGTTAGCATATTACAATGCATTGCAGACACTGCAATGAGGTTCACATCCTTTGATCCGGCAACTCCTTAGGAATTAAATCTAAATTAATAATTACCCAGAGACTAAAAGCTATATATTCATAACTCAGAGATATCCCTCAATGCATACCCATATTAGCCGAAAAATAGAAATAACTCCTCAAACATTAAGAGACTACTCTGATGACATAATTATATTACATCTGTAACAACTTTTAAAATTGTGAGAAAAGACCAGGGCAACAAGGGGAGATGCAGTATAATGCTGTGAAGACAGACTGTACAATAATACAAAGCTACATAAAACACATCTGAAAGGTAACATAAAAGTAAGTTGTGGTTTGTATCTAGATGTCCCCTCAAATCCTCCTGTGGTCATAGGTGGGGCTTTTCAGAGGTGGATCTGGAGTGTGTGATGCTGGGATCAAGAGTGTGCGATTACTAAATTAGCCCACTGATTGGTTTGGCATATTTCTGGGTTAGATAAGGGCTCCCCACCCCGGGTATGAGTGCTCTCTGCCCTAAGAGTGGGTAGACTGGATAAGATACAAGGGATAGAAAGGGTTGCTGGTTGCGTGCTGTTTGCTGCTTGCTGCCAAAGCCTGTCACCAAGTGTTTCTCCTCTGCGATGCCCCTCTGCCAGGCCACCCTGCCTCGGAGCCAGCCAACTATGAACTAAAACATCTACAAACTCTGAGCCAAAATAAACCTTTCCTCCTTTAACTTTGAGTATTGGGTATTTTGTCTCAGCAACGAGAAAAGTAACTAAAACATATGCTATGTTAGAATGATGGAATTATGTTTTTTTTAATTCTAAAAAAAAAGTTTCTTCAGGGCCTTTAATTTAAACTTTTTAAAGCTTGTTCTCTACCTAAAGCATTAGGTAACAGGAGGCTCCCTCACGCTGTGGGAGCGAGGGTCTCCATGGCTGGCACAAAACAGACACTAGAGATTGTCATGTAGAGCGGGACAGATGACAAATCTCATCAGTTTCCTAACTGCCTGTGGGTTAGAACTGAGCCAGTGCCCCATCTACTGGGCAGTCAGAGTTCCCTGCACCTTGGACTTGCTCCAAAGGCTGCTCCTGGCTGTCACCGGATGCACTCAGCTACGCACAGCTGGTGGGACTGTAGCCTTTGAAGCAAACCAAAGTTAGATGCCCTTTCATGGGACCTAAGGGAGAGCCCTTATTTTATGACAGCATCTGGCACACAGCAGAAAAGGCTACCACCAAGTTCTATCTCTTTGGTGAAACTTTCTGCGAAGATGGAAATCCTGGCTGGCCAGATAAGATGACAAGAATTCACCAAAGGCATAAGGTTGAAAAGCAACGTTCTCTGACACAGCTGCCAGCTACTGGTTTTGCAGTAAGCCCAACCTCCTACAGCATTCCATGCATGGTTCCTCTTCTTCCAATTTGTCTGTAAATGTCACACTCCTAGGAGCTCTTACACCAGTGAGTGTTTAACAGTTCCGACATGTAGAAGAATCTGACAGGTTGCAGGCGAGTGGTGGGAACAGCAAAAAGCAACTTGCACCATGTAGTTATTACTCTGTTTATTTAACCTCACTTGGTTCCTTTTATTTGGGAGTGAGACTTCTCAGTTTGCACCAGAAGAACACTCAAAAATGCCAGCAGAGGCTGCCCCTGGCACCAGATTCTGCATCCTCTTCAGGCCAGTCTGGTTATCTAAGGTTTCACGGCTCCACTGTCCCCTCCTTACCAGCGACATGTCTTCTTGCAAAAAGGCAGCTGAAGGAACTGAACACTGCCTGCACAAGAGATCATAAGCACACTCAGCCTGGGCTTTCTCGGGATACCTTTAAGTTATGAAAACCTAGTGGGGAACTTCTAACAGTCTCAGGGTCTAAGCCCCTGGACACTAATGCTTTCCCCCAGGGTGCCTGTGCCAAGTTCAAGGGTCAACTCTGCCTGGCCCACACCTGGACTAACAGGCATGACTGGCCCTCTCTGGGCACCAGTGTCATTCCTCATCAAAGGATGGTCACTTGCTCTCAGTATCTGGGACCCATAAGGGTCTTTCCACAGTGGGGTGCTGTAGGGTTTTCTGCTTTCTGAGCTCTCTCTTTGGACTCCTCTTTCTGCCAGATGGTTTAACCAGGTGTTAGGAGACTTTTGCCCCAGATTTGATTTATGTCCATGAACAAGTCATTTAATCTCTCTCCGGGGCTTTGGTTTCTTGTTTACCAAGACTGGGGAAAGCAAACAGCTTGCCTGCAACCCAAGCTGGTAGTAGCTCCAAGCCATCTTGTAGCTGGACTTCAGCGAAGTTTAAATTAGCCTCTTAGTAATTCTCTGGTTTGACTTTATGGACTTCTTGGTAAAAAATGCAAGATCAATATAAGAAAAGCAAAACAAAACAAGGTACTGAAAGTCAAAGTGGAAATGCCTTTATGTCTTTATTTTCTATGAGGAAAATAGGTTACATTTTCAAATGAAATAAATGTTTCATGACAGTGAGTTTTAAGTAAATATTTATGTGTCACCAAAGAGTACGTCCTACATGTTGTACTCATACAATGCATTAAAAAAAATTCATGTTCAAAACAGGAAAGAGGAAACAGCAGTTAATTCCTTCAGAGAGATGGCTCCGGGCTATCTGTATCTTCTCAGAGGCACACAATGTACATCAGAGCGTCTGAGAGGGAAGGCCTGGGATTGTCCCCATGTTTTATACTGTGTCTAATCTAATCAGAAGAGCACTGGTGGCATTTCAAGATTAGCATCTCAAATTTAATATAAATGGCTTTTTCTTCCTCCTTCCCTTTCTGAATGACCTTTGCTATATTCGTGGCAAAGTTTATCCTCTGTCCATTTACAGAAATCAAACCGTGGCTAGTCTGTGCTTTCTTTATAGGAAAAATCCCAACACCATGTGAAGCCCCTGCATATGGATAGGGCAGAGAAGGCAGCACTGGTGCAGCCAAGGTAACCCACATGATTGATGAGTAGGGATCCCCATTCCCACCTGCCAAAGGAAGTGCTGAAGAGAGGGGTTCCACCCAAGCAGGAAATCTGCCTACCTCCTGCATACATGCATTCATTCTCTTCTCTAGCCCATCAGTCACATGTTGGGGTCCCAGCAGAGAAGAGTCACCACCCCCAGGAAGAAACTAGAGAAAAACAGCCTCCAGGCAGACCTCCTAAAAGCTTGGAGAAGGCTCCCAGCCTGGGAAATCGGCCAAGTGGGGCACCAGCCAAGGGACGGGCCTGAGTGCCTGTGGTGCCACCGATGTCTAGGATGAATCACAGGAAACTGAGCTATTGCTGAATTCTTGGGCACCTGAGAACTATGGAGCTATGGGTCACGGGGTCAATTCCTGCCCACTGTTTATATGTGGTATTAACACCTGCTGTGGGGACCACAGTGCCAGAAATCTTAGCTGGGTGTCTTTGTGTTCCCAGGGGTAGCTGCTGGTTGTAGGGAGGGCCAGGTGTCAATGCCAAGTGACGTATGAGCCCCCCTCCCCACTCCAATAAATAACAAACCCTTTAATGTCAGACATGGTAGACATACGGCTATAGATCTATTTATTGAGAAGACTACATGCTTCAAATACTGTTTATATCAGCTATTCCAATCATCCAGGCAGAAGTAATGCAGTGAGCTAAAAATCCTAGCTTCAAATGTCTGGTGACCCCGACCTACTTCACCATGGGCTCCACAGAGCTTCTCAAAATTAAGCATTTGACCATTGCCCCAGATACCACAATAAACTACCCACCCTCCAAAGTGCTTCTGCTAAGGCACTTCTGAGGTCTCATTGGTTCAAATTAAAAAAGAAAACTCATGACCTCTCCCAAAGAGATCTGGAGTCCTGGGAAGAGTTTCTATGAAGCTTATGGGGTTAAAATTTCTTTTAAGACTATCTAGGAAGGAAGAAGAATTTAAAGGAGTCAGAGGGTTAAAAAATAAATAAAAATAAAAAGGAATGGAAGAAGACAAAGGAGATAAACAAAAATAAAGAGGATGAAAAGAAGATGATTGTTAAGTTATTAAGTTCAAGGTGTTAATTCATGAAATGAACCCCAAACTTCCCAGAAAGCAGATGAGTTTGTTTTATGTAGCACAATCTACTTTCCCTAGTTCTTGGGATTCTCTGATGAAGATGTGAGCTTTATTACTTCCCAGCCTTCTTTCCAATCATCATGACAATTCTCAACTTCTTCTTTGCTGGTCATAATACAAAATGACTCTGCTATTTTGGAAAAGTTTCTTAGAAAATCAAATGCGATCAAGGGAGAACTGAGCCGCCTTCCGGGGCTGGGCGCTGCTTGACCCCGGAGGAGAACCAAATGGGCCGAAACCGGCCCCAACTCGCCGGTCCCGCGTGGTGCCGGCCCACATCAAGGGAGAACTGAGCCGCCTTCTGGGGCTGGGCGCTGCTTGACCCCGGAGGAGAACCAAATGGGCCGAAACCGGCCCCAACTCGCCGGGCCCGTGCGGTGCCGCGCTCAGAATCAAGGACAGCATCCGTATGCCCCCCGCCCCCGTAAGTAAGTTGCTGGCTGTGAGGTCTGGCTAAATTGATGGCAACTAAGGTACATAAAGCAACTAAACACTAGTATTGTTTTGTAGATTTTGCAGGCCTCTGATCAGCACCCTCAATGTCTCTTTGCATGACCACAGTGGGCAATGTTGCAAATATGGGGGTCTCCCTTCTGTGTTGTCTTTGAGGACTAATGTGGTCCTCAACGTTTTGCTTAACTCCGATCGTTATTATTTTTCTCTTTTTTTCCCTTTATTTTATATTCTGTTTTTATTGATTTTGTTTTGTTTCGTTTTTGGTTCAATTCTACTACACCTGTTGGAATGGTCAGCTAATCTGAAGATGGCAAGGTATGTTATAGTAGCTATTGTACTCACATTATCAATCTTCGAGGTTCTGTACCATTCCTACTGCTTTGTTTTGATTGACTCTACTCTGTT